>JALIZF010000433.1:0-18746 GCA_029948255.1 Telmatactis stephensoni | reverse complement strand
ATACCCTGTCATTTCTGATGGGGAAAGTTTTCGACTTCAAAAAATCAATATGATCCTTTCTGAATTAGGCGCCGAGGTCAAACATTACGACGGCGTGCGTAAAAAATACAATAAAACACGCTCTGTGACCCATGCCATTGCTTTATCTTCCGGTAGTTTATCAGCCCTTTTAACAAGTTCGGGGATTGCCACGTCTTTAACGGGCCCCGGAATTGTAGTAGGAATCCCTTTAAGCGCGATTGGGGGACTCTGTGGAATTATTTCAGCCGTCGCCACGGTAGCGACTAAAAAATTAACCCAAAAGGTTTCAAAACACGAGAAAACAACAATGTTATGCAAATCTAAAATAAATACAATCTCAGACCTCATTTCGAAAGCTCTTCATAATAACAAAATCGATGAGAATGAATTTGCTTTAATTATGGCCGAGTCAAATAAATACGAGCAATTGAAAAATGAAATCCGACAAAAAACTAGAGTCGAAGTTTTTAAAAAAGACGATCCCGAACTACGCAAGAAAATCTACAGCGAAGCCATGCAAGAAATAAAACAAAAACTAAATCAATAAATATTCATTTTGAAAAGACCCAGACGGGATGCCATTTACATATTGAACGCCAGTCTAGAAATTATGCGCAATGAGTCTGATGCATCGGACTAAATTAAATAATAATTCGCCGATCGAATGTATTTATCAGAGTCTGATGTATCGGACTGAAGCAAGAAATACGACAATTATTTCGCCAGTTGACTAGGAATCCATCCTAAGAGATTGTTACATATTGAATGCCAGTCTAGAAAATATGCGTAATGAAGTAGTTTCACAATTTTTATTTCTTCAAATCCGGTTACAAAAACTCCTCTGAACACTCACAAATTGCATGGATGTCTTTCATGTTCTTCTTGAAGAAATTCAGGGGCAACTCACAATGCCTAAGCCTAGAAAATTTTCCCACCAACTTTGCCAGCTGCATCAAGAAATATTTGTGAGACTTCGATAGATCCACTCTGTCAAAGTACTCCCTCGGTAACTTCAGCAACAATTCTCCTTGGCGAGCAGCAAAATAAATGTTTTGCCTCCTGTTATTTCCAATGGCTTCCTGCAACATTCTAATGCTATCCAAGATTTCGCTAGGACTATCATCATGCAAATCATCATCGATGTCGCCATTGTACATAAAGCGGGACTCGTTGATGCTTCTTAGCAGCTCTTCTTTGATGTCCTCTCGTGATTTCTTAGACTTCCCTGGATTTATATCTATCGTGTACTTTTCATTAAGCCATCTGCAAGCTTCAGCCAAAAATTCGCGAGTGTCAGGAAATCGTCTTCCCACTTCCTCAAAAATGGAGTTTACATCAACGCGTAGAGACTCATATCGACTCATGAAAAAAAGATTTATGATATGTACGTTTAGTTTTATGGATCTACTCAGCACGTGATCGTAGGCGTAGAACAATATCATTGGATACGCAAAAACACGTCATTAGTCTGATGCATAAGACTTTTAAGGAATCCATCTCAATAGGGGGTGATTGTGATCTATGTCATAAAATATTTTGTAGATGACGTCAGGGTAATAAGGGATTTCCCCCCGCAGCTGAAAAAACATACTCTCGGCCCTGCGCATAATTTGCATAGAAACGTCGGGAATTTTTTTGCCAGTTATTTCTGACAAAATATAAGAAATGCCATTATTATATTTTTGTAGCTTTAATTTTTTTAGAGTCTTTTTCAAACCCTGTGGCGTGGGTTCTTTGAGATGAGCTTTTATCTGCCGTAAGGTTTTCTTATCAACATAGACTGGCTCTAAACCTAAAATAATTCGCATCCACTTTCTAAAGTAAATAATTCTCTTATATGGCGTCTTTTTACGACCGCCGTTAGCATAACATTGACCAAAGGTAGCACAGGGCACCGCATTAAAAACTATACGGCCACAGATTTCACACATGGCCGAAGTGTCTTCTTCTATGGTCATTCGCCTACCACAACACTTTAAAGGCCTCGGCTCTGGGGGCTTAATTTCACGTCGCAGGCAATTAGAGCAAACTGTATACTTTTCGTAATCTACTTGAGGGGCATTGCAACACATTATATAACACTTATTTCTTTTACTCTCCAGCAGCAGTCTTTTAATCACTTTGGCCAAAAACACCCTAGAAATATGCAGAGAATCCCCGATGTGGACACCCCTAGATCTATACAGGCAGGCCCTGTAAATCACAAGGCGCGATCGAGATAAACCCTTACTGCTGCTTTGATATTTAATATCATCTATTTGTATATAAAGGAATTAAAAATCTTACATCAAATATATATAGTCTATTTGCATATGTCTATGGTATGCTCGTTTTGATAAACTATCTTTGCCGATAATAGAAGAAATGTATGGGGACTAGACCACCCCTCCCCTCCCCAACTAAAGGCACTTGCAGTCTCAACCCGAGCAAATAGTTTTGCCAGACCAGTGGGTTAGTGGGTTAGTGGGTTAACCATTGTTCTTGACGTCATTTGCATATCCTAACCCACTTTGCTTTGTTTTCCACCTCATTTGCATCCGGCTAACCCACAACTAACCCACCTTGGTCGATAATAGAAGAAATGTATGGGGACTAGACCACCCCTCCCCTCCCCAACTAAAGGCACTTGCAGTCTCAACCCGAGCAAATAGTTTTGCCAGACCAGTGGGTTAGTGGGTTAACCATTGTTCTTGACGTCATTTGCATATCCTAACCCACTTTGCTTTGTTTTCCACCTCATTTGCATCCGGCTAACCCACAACTAACCCACCTTGGTCGATAATAGAAGAAATGTATGGGGACTAGACCACCCCTCCCCTCCCCAACTAAAGGTACTTGCAGTCTCAACCCGAGCAAATAGTTTTGCCAGACCAGTGGGTTAGTGGGTTAGTGGGTTAACCATTGTTCTTGACGTCATTTGCATATCCTAACCCACTTTGCTTTGTTTTCCACCTCATTTGCATCCGGCTAACCCACAACTAACCCACCTTGGTCGATAGTAGAAGAAATGTATGGGGACTAGACCTCCCCTCCCCTCCCCAACTAAAGGCACTTGCAGTCTCGACCCGATCAATAGTTTGGCTCAAAAATAGTATGAAAGTATAGAAGCAGTTCAGATCAATCCTTTCATTGTACTTTGATTTAATCCTTGTTGTTTAAGCTCTATGATCTATTTGCACAACTTTGGAAATTTGCTCTCTGCTCGTTTTTTTAATGAGTCCGCTTTTCTACCACTTTGGAATTTGTATCTTTTGTCTTTTAAAATTGCCGTCCATTGTCCACTTCCATAATATAGTAATCCTTTTTTCAAATGCTCATCTTCTTCTCTTGTGAATCGGAGAAGTTTTCTGTGGTTCTCTCTGGCAACTGGCTTATACTTTTCAAGGTGTTTGTCTTTTTCAGGCACGTTTGTGTTGTCTTCGCAGTCAATTTGTTGTGTCAAGGTTTCAGTTGGGGCTGGTGATTCCTCATATCTTAATACAATTGGGGCGTCTAGCCCTTGAGAACAACAATCATTTAAAGCACAAAGCTGAGATTGTATGTATTCTTCGACTTGTTCACCTTTGACACCTTGAAGCTTCTTTATGCACTCTTGTCCCTTTTTGGCGATGTCTCTTGAGTGCTGTTTTTGGTAATGAACGCGTGCGACCACCGAGCTGTGTTTTTGGTCTTTGGACACCACATCTTGTTCTTCTTTGGTGAGGTTTTCGACGCTCTCCGTTTCCACTATTTGTCGATATCTACTTGGGTGGATATATTTCTGAATAGAATCAAACACCATTTTTGTCATAAGGTTGCAAATTTTGTTGTATTGCTTGCCATTTCGTGTCACCAAAACATAATTGCATTTGGGCTCAAGGCGTGGACGAATGTATTGAATGTAGTCTTCAATGACTTGTAAGTCACTTTTGGTCAACACCAAGGAATCAAAACCATATGTCTTAGCAGTCTTAAATTGTTTTTGATCCACAAAACCGTCGTTCTTTTTCGCTATTTCAATCATTTGGATTGTCAGATACTGAAATGTCATTGGTCTCGAACACTTCACTTGAAGAAAAAGGTAAACAGCGATAAAACGCGTAGCAAATGATAGATCTAATGCACACACAGAGTCGTTCGGGTGACGTTTGCATTGTTTCAGAATCATCTCATATCTTGGAAGATGATAAGGGATCACCTTTAGTAATTCATCCATTGTTGCCCAATGCCCTTTTGATTCTAAGGTCTGAATGTCCAGATCGTGATTCCATTGTAATTTCATCATCCTTGCCACGCACTTTCTCGCCTTTTTAAGATGTATTTCTGTCACTGATATATTTCTTAACACAGAGTCTTCAAGCGTCCCACTAATCTTTCGAAAATCTATGAGTTCTGATATCGAATCGAGATATCCAACTCGACCAGAATGGCCGATATGGTATTCATCTTGTAATGCATCCACAAACTTAAATAGCAAGCTAGGCGAGGAAATAGAAAAGTCCACAATATTGTAAGTCACTTCATCTTCGTCTTCACAGCAAAATTTTAGAAATTTCAAAGCTCTCGAGTTAGAGCTTGTTTTGCCTCGCGTGATGATTTTCCACCACCACCACATCCCGTGAGCCAGTTATAGAATGATTGCCCTATAGCACTTGTAACAGGAAAAGAAGGAATCATACGAGATCCTGTTGTTTTGTCTTGTTTGTCAGGACTTGTCAAGTCATTGTCTGGAACACTGGTCGAATCCGGTTTCTCGTCGAAATAATAAAACCAACCATGGTTTAATTTCACATGTTTTCTACATCCTCTCTGAGATGTAAAACCCCCGTGCTCACAGTTTGATACAGGGCAGTGATATTTGTCATCGCTTTCTTTTTCTAAATGCAGTCGTTTCGGTTTGGGTGAGGCGTTTTCAAGAGCAGACCAATTGATCTCTTTTCGCTTGGACATGATATTGGAAAGAAATTCGGGAATTATCATAACACGAACTTACACTCACATCCAAAGGCTCTTGGGACCTCTTTTGAAAAAAGGAATCTGAATAATGATTAGGCACTCTAAATACCATCAATACTCCAGAGAAATCAAGAACAACAACATGATCACAGCTTGCTTGATCATGTTTGAGCTAGCATGGACAAGTTTGGGCATGTTTAGGCATGTCTGGGCCTGTCTGAACAAGTCTGGACATGTCTAGGCATGTCTAAACAAGTCTGGGCATGTCTAGGCATGTTTGAACAAGTCCGGGCATGTCTAAGCATATCTGAACAAGTCTTGGCATGTTTATGCATGTCTCAGAGTGTGTTTTAGCGTATTTATGCATGCACCCTTGTCCCTTAATTAAACAAAATAAAGAAGAACGATGTTCCTTTAAGTTTAATAGGAACGTGTTCCTGTTTTGTAGAATGAGAACGTGTTGTTCCTTTGAAAGGAACAGATTATTCCCTTTGTGATTTGTTGATGTTCCGCTTGTTTAATGTGGAACGTACCGATTTATCCAAACGGACCCTAAATGAACTTTTTCGATGAAATGGAACATATTGTTCCTCAAAAAGGAACAATATAGCCTTTACTCCTGGGAACACTTCGCACGATTAGGCATGATGGTGCTCCTGTAAAAGGAACGTGCTAAAATCAGTTTGGCCTCAACAACAAGCAAAGGAGGCCTAAAGAAATTAAAATAATTCAACAGATCTCTTCAAAACAATGCTCCAAGTAGAAAAATGTCCCATTTCTGGACCGATTTAACATGGATTCGCGAACAAAGGAGAACTAAAATTTTGGACTATGATGAAGAAGAAGAAGATCAAGAAAAAGAAATTTAAAAGAAAAGAAAAGAAAAGAAAAGAAAAACACAGAGCGTCAAAACATGAGCTATTACAAAAGTTAGAATACACCATGTTTGGTTTTTGCAACTAGATGCAAATAACGTCATGATCATACACGATGTGTATTTACATTAGTGGGCAAATATGCCACTTTTAAACACGGAATTACTGGATAATATTCGTTTATTAGTCAATTAGATTACTCTAAGCCCCGGTAAACATCCCAAATTGAATCATTTGTTAGCTATATAATATCAATAGAATTGTAGATTTTAGAGCCAATGGTCATGATCACAACACTTACATCGATAGACTTTTAATATTTGCCTCGGTTTTACATGAGGCTTGTTAGGCCTTGAGCATAAACTGCTAATTTTCCAAGAAAACACAAGTTAAACTCTAGACGACCCTGAAACTCCGGCCAAGCCTCAAAGACCTGACCAAGGTGAGTAGAGGTGTCAATTTTTTCACTTAGTGAATAAAACCTTAGCCATGCAAGCTTTACAATATGCATCTTTTGTATTCATTTCTCGTATGTCTTTGAAAGATACAATTATGTTATCTACACTAGTATCAGGATTAGCTGTTTTGTTTCAATTTTATATCCCAATGAAGAATGAAAACGAAATAGCTGAATAAAATGACTAAAGAATAAGCATAAAGAACGACGTCATTCACTACGTTTGTGAATATCCATCTGTTTTGGTGATGAGAAATGTAATGAAATTTAAACCGGCTTTTGTCCACTATTCACTATTTGAAGATTTCTAATTTAGGCATGAAGTGTATATGTTTTGATTTGAAATTTGTGGTCTTTTTCAGGGCATTTTCGTTTGTATTATTATATTTTATTTTAATTCATTTTTAACAATTCTTCCTCTATATCCTAAATACATATATGCTTATCAGAAAACCCTAAACCGATCCAATCTTTAATTAATACTTTACTATAATAGCAACCAGTGCAAAAAACTTAAGGCAGGGGAGGAACAGAAAACATTGGATAATTTTTCAAAAATGAATGATTTTTTTGAACCCTCAGTCTCTAGGTAACCAGTTTCCGCTCTCCAACATGATTTGGAAACAACTCATCACTCTGTTTGGGCTGTTTGCTTTCGTGATCGCCAATCCAGAAGAAGGTTATACTGAAGGCTTCTCTGACGATGATGACATTGATATCACGCCATCGATGGTGTTGGGTGCATTTGAAGGATTTCATGAACACGAAAATACTGAGGATGATGAAGGATCTGGGGTGCAACCTACTCGTCCTTACAGGGTAATAAACAGCTACATTGTATTTCAAATATTTAATATAATATAGTACAATTTTCCGTAAAACGTTTGTAACGACGAAAATTATAGAATTTTTTGTTTTGATGACTTCATCTGATGACGTCATCAATATTTGTTGTTAGCTCCACACGAAAAAATTATAAAATTTCCCTAGGAAAGGGCTAGATATGTTCTACTGACAGCACTTTGTTTCACCTCTGAAGTACTATGGTATTGGTTTCATTGACTTCCATCAAGGGATGGGGCATTCACTGTGTTTGGTTGCGAGGGGTAGTATAATGTGGAGATTCTATGGATTTTGCTCTCCGCGAAGTCTTACCTTCTTTTCATTATCTATCAGCAATGCATCAAAGACTTCAAAGAATGTGTGCTTGGCAGTGGGAGAGCTTGGGTCGATAAACATACCTGCAGGCTTGAATTTTGTAAATGCAGAAGAAGGGTAAGAAAATTTTGCATTATCTCATGTGATCGTCGGAAAAAAACGTATTTAAGAGTTTGTATTTAATTTAAACCCTGTGCAAATTTGAAGGAAATTCCGTGATCTAAAATCTCAGGGGCGGATCCAGGATTTTGAAATGGGGGGTGAATTTTTGTAGTAATGTAATAGAACCAACCGGGATAAGAAACAAATAGAAAGAAGGGGCTCAGAAAAAGGGGGGTGAAAATTCACCCCATTTTCACCTCCCCTGGATCCGCGCATGAATCTATTCATCTCAAGTGAGGAATTTTCGGCCAGCTTTGCTAACTTCTCTTTCGCGTGGACCCAACGGGAGTGAGCTAAAGGAAGGCTGTTTCCTCGAGATGTTTTCACAAATTAAAAGGGATGACAGAATCGTGAATTAAATTAATTACACATGGTAACTGTTCTTGAGAAAAGTAATTATTGCATTACTTCCAACATTGTTCTCATCCAGCAATCACCCTCGAGGCGAAGTATTCAAATAATCCCACGAAGATTTGTCAGATTTGCAAAAGGTTCGTCTCCAAAGGAAGATAGAGAATCATGAAAAGAAAATCTATATAGTCAAATGGAGAACAAAATGGGGCGGTGGAAACAATTTTCTCTGTAACTAAATCGATAAAAGATAGGGATAACTATTAAAGATAGTTTAAACTGTTGTTCTCAAGGTCTGTGAGAACTACTTTAAAGCGTGTCAAGACAATTCTTGGTGCTCTCTTAAGAAAGTGTGTTCCAAGGCATTAAAAGCTTGTCGATACAGCCCAAGGAAAGAGGTAGGGAAAAATCAGCATAAAACAAGGGAACTTTGTTGCTTGTTTTACCGCCATTTTGAATTTATTTAGCGGTTTACCCTTAAGCGTATCGAATGCGCAGGGTCGGATGCGCAATGTTTTAGCCTTCGATATCCTTGATTTACCTCTGGACTTTGCCTCTCGTGTCTGCTCCTTCGATCTAGAGGGGAAAACTGCGAAAAAAATTCAAAATTACGGACGAACAACAGGAGGCCCGCCAAGCAAAGCAAGTAGCTAAACACGAGATGGCCGAAGCTCTGTTGTCGAGAGAAAACACTTAAAGGGAATCGAAATAGACACTGATTCTATATCAAAATCTTGTTTTGAAAACATGAGCTAGCTTATTGGAAACACATTCATGTTTGACATGGCTTCTAACTGAATCTGGCAAATAATCAATGGAAAGTTCTGACCAATTCCTACAGTTGGAAATTGCAATTTTTGGCAACCATGTAATTCCATCTGTTAGAAAAGGAGATTTCTTACATCTTGTTCATTTCCAATAGTGAGGAACATTTGAGTAGAAAAGTCACTAGGAAAGATATTAGTAACGTGTTAGTTGTTTGAGTGGGAAATGAATCAGAAAAATATCTAAGCTGCAGTCAGTGCGGTTTCAACCATTGAGTACCAGTCCGACGCACTAACCACTGAGCTACTGGCCGGGGTTCCTGTGGCGAGTAACGTCATATGTACGATATATTTCCCAACATATTTTCGGCAAAATTGTACATGGTTATAAAGTGAATGTATCAACATAATTCATTTCTTACTATTGGAAACGGATAGATTGTTGGGATGTTTTCATTTTTAATGCATCAATATTTTTTATTTCAGAGCAAATGTAGAAGGGCTTTAAGAAAGTGCCTCAAGGGACCTGGCATTGACAAGAAAAGGACCAAGAAATGTATTAAAGTATTCAACAAGTGCTTGTCTAAAAAGATATAGAGTACATAGCTATTTTACAGGGAAAATGTGAAAAATAATTTATCTTGTCAGCTTTCATGATAATTGCACTGGTAATACTAAACTTGAAAATAAAAGCTGAATACTGAAATATCGTAGTTTTTACTTGACTTCACTCTGCTTTACATCTTCCGCGTATTTTCAAATTAACTGCATCACGTCACCCCTCAGTCTAGAAGCTGAAACAAAAAAGGGGCTCTCTAATGTTTAAATACCATCCAGGTGAACGGAGATTTTAATTTCAACCAATCAGAGCGCGTTCAGCATTTTTGCGACCGGCCCTCATCCCCAGGCTACTTACTTCACGGTCGGCGAGTATGTGAATCCGCCATTTGGCAACTGAAGTTTATAGTTAAATTGTTTTTCATCAAGATATGTGGTAAACAACTGTAAATTTAGTCTTCTTCCTGCGTCTAACGTGTAAGTAATTGTTGTACAAATGTTTGTAAGTTTTTATAATAAACTTTTGATTTGGCAATGTGTACTGTACTAGTAATTCGTATTCCGTTCAGTTGACAAATCTAAAAGTTATTAGCGAATTCATGCAGGTGTAGACTCGCCAAAACCCTCAAGTATACTTCCATGTTGAAAAAAAACACATTTTTAAAATCATAGCCCTTATTTATACTGCTGTAAAGCACGATATTCTGTTTGTAAACTGATTTTTTGGGGGAGGCTCGCACTATCAACACGCTCGCCTCGGTCAACTCTCAAAATCACGTAAAGTTATGATTTTATTGCATTTTAGCCTAAAATAGAATTCAAGTATTGTCACCAAATAAAAAAAGGCAAGATTTCGAGTCAAAATAAGTTTCGTAACAAAGATAATAGCGATGAAATGTGCTTACATACTCGCTTTAGGAGTGGAATATTTTCGCAGAATGATAAGTTCTTAGCTCCTTCAAAATATCGTGACGGTATTGCGTGACACAGTTTTGATCGCTGATAAAACGATGGCAATGGGACAGGAGCAGTCAAAAATTCAAGGGAGACTTCTTTCAAACTCTTTTGCTAAATTATGTGATTAAAAGCTTTCAGAAATAATTTTTCTGAAATTTTGCTTGTTCATCAAGGGAAAAAAGGACCTGGGAACCAGGGCCGGTCATTTTGTCCAATCCTGCTTTGCGCGCCGCGCTCACCGTTCACCTGGATCGTTCAGATAAATTTGGGTTCATGCAGCTGACTGAGACTGTATGTGATCGTTCACATCTTGCATGCCACCCTGGTGTAGTGAACTGAACGAGATACATGTGTACTTAATACTTTAATTTGCATGGATTAAAAAGAATCTTCAGTTGCTTCCATTAAATTTTGACCATTATGATATAACCAAAGAAATTTCTGAAATTTGATTTATTTTGCAAAAAGAAAAAAGAAAATGGCGGCCAGCACCGGAAAGCTTTCTCGTGATAAAACGACTTAGAAAAGTTTAGAAATTATATAAGTACAGGTTGTTTAATGCCCAGTGTCAATCTGAGAGGTTGAGATGACTGAAAAGTTATTAAAAGGCATTGAAAATTTATTCAAGAAATTGCATTCACTTCTTATCTTATTCTAGAAAGTTGTTTTTGTGAAAGCTTGTCAATCTGGAGGACTGAGATGGCTGAAAGGTCTTATTTGAACAGGTGAATGGATTGGTGTCCAAGTATAATAATTGTACTTTTTGGAGTTCTCAATCGATTCTAGCGAACTGGCAATCAAAAGTTTGTAGCGGGTTACAGTTTTTGCCAATTTTGCCTACTCGTGATCGAAGAGCAGGCACTTCGAATGCAAAGACGACTTCTAATGTGATCGTTCCCATCTTGCATGCCACCCTGGTATAGTGAACTGAAGGAGATACATGTGTACTTAATACTTTAATTTGCATGGATTTCAGTTGCTTCCATTAAATTTTGACCATTATGATATAACCAAAGAAATTTCTGAAATTCGATTTATTTTGCAAAAAGAAAATGGCGGCCAGCACTGGAAAGCTTTCTGGTGATAAAACCACTTAGAAAAGTTCTGAAATTAAATAAGCACAGGTTGTTTAATGCTCAGTGTCAACCTGAGAGGTTGAGATGACTGAAAAGTCATTAAAAGGTATTGAAAATTTATTCAAGAAATTGCATTCACTTCTTATCTTATTCTAGAAAGTTGTTTTTGTGAAAGCTTGTCAACCTGGCGGAGGACTGAGATGGCTGAAAGGTTATTCTCAAACTCATGGATAATGAATGCCCTTTTAAGGCAACCACATTGTCTTATTTGAACAGGTGGATGGATTTGGAAACCCAGTGAAACACACGAAGTGTTTCAAACATTTTCATCCCTTGAAACATTTTATGACGTCAGGAGTGAGTCAATAAGAGGACAGACAACTCAAAACCATTTTCAATTTATTTTTTACAACAATTATTTGAAATAAAAGTTAAAAAATCCTTATCAAACGGGGTAACAGAATGAGCGCGGGCGCGCCGAAACGCGCCAGCAGTGTGTCTGTCGACCTCTTACTGACACAATCTAATACTCTAATCAACCAATCAGATTGCGAGATTGATAATTAGTATCAAGTGTTGTAGAAAATTCATGGTATTATTGGTCATCTATATTCGCTCGTTAGAGCAGCCATTTGAAAAACTCGTGATCGTGTTTTATCGTGAATTTCAAATTACTCGGAAACTGAATATAAACACTCGGCAAATGTCTTCTCGTGTTTGAAACCGCGTTTGAACCACTCGTGTTTCAAATATTACTTAAAAGGTGATCTAGCTTGTTTTCAAACAAACCTGTTTTTTCATTATTCCACAGTTTGTTTACTTACTGATAACTGAATCTGTTTTTTTTTTGTTCTGGAAGTCATTCAGTCCACAATCGAAAAAAAGGCTGGTTTTACTTATCAGTATTAGTATTATCTTTTTAAAAAATAAATATTTATTTTTTTCTTCTTCTCTTTTTTTTTTTTGAATCCGTCTTGTCCTGAAAGTTGTTATTACAAGCCCATTCTTCTTTTTTAAGGTAGAATGTGGTCGTGGAGTATAGACGATTGATCTTCACTGCTGTTTATGGTAGAAATTGCTTAGCTTAAAGTATACGAAATTTCTTAAATTACAAACAAATAATAACATGTTTGTACGTGATTTTTGGCATAAGTACCATTTGCGATTTTTTCACAATTTTAATAAAAATTCTAGAACGTATTATTCCATAATATGATCTATACAAATTGTTTGAAAGTTCGACCGTGGCAAAGATATTTTAGCCGCTTTATGTTGTTTTTGCGCATGCGTACACTTCTTCAGCTGTTTCCACTTCCTTCATAAACATACTCAACAACGAGGGTCCGTTAGTTAATGAAACTATAACATTATCTTTCTTCTCGGCCCGAATAGATAAATTAGAAAAAATGTTTTCTCAGACTTACATAATCTAGATAATCAAGATTTTAAGACGTTTTGATTTTGAAGGTTGATAATCCTAAGAACATGATAACAAATTATTATATCATATCTGGCAATTGCAGTTGAACTTAGACATTAAT
Source organism: Telmatactis stephensoni (assembly GCA_029948255.1). Lineage (NCBI taxonomy): Eukaryota > Metazoa > Cnidaria > Anthozoa > Actiniaria > Isophelliidae > Telmatactis > Telmatactis stephensoni. The sequence continues at coordinate 5,891 of JALIZF010000433.1, read as the reverse complement.
AAAAACTTAACGTCTTTTTGTCTTTCTCAGTGACAATTGAAAATTGAAATTTCTTGAAATTTCTAATAGATTTCTAACGCGTGTAAAACGTCTTTCTATTTTTCAAGGAGATGTAACAAAATGGAGGGACGAAATAATAAAGCAATGTATGGCAACAACATTGGTTAAAGATGTAATTCTTAGTCTCTTTCAGAGCAGTCAATATATATTGGGCAGTACTCTTCTCAGTGGGATTTCTCTTCTAGCACTGCATCTTTCATTCAAACTTCCACTTCATTCTATCTCAGTGCCACGCTTTCATTGCAAGTATTCCTCTCACTTAATTTAGCCCGTATAGAACCGTTTCTGCTATAAAGGCCATTTATAAATTGCCTACCGATACGGACTTTCCTTTTTTCTTCTTTTCTAAATTCATTTTTCCTTCTTGTCATTCTTCCTTGTTTAATCCTTTCTTCCTTCCTTGGTATCTTCCTATCATCTTCCACTCGTTGCACTTAACTTGTGACAGCTTTACGTGTAAACTATTTGGTTTAAGCACTGAATGGTTAGTGGGGTTTATTTTCTTATTCCTTTTAAAACTTAAGTCAGCCAAATTAGATGATAAAGTTTGCTGAGGTCGAAGGTTCTTGTGGAGTTGAGTCGACAACAAAAATCAAAACTTACTGCAACTGTTTTCAACAAAACTTCTTTTAAAGAACTTTATTGTAAAATGTTTTTTTATGAATAAAGTTTTCCACTGAAGGAACCTAACTTGATCATGATGATCTAAAATAAGACATTCTATATGAAAATGTTGACAAATAAGAAGCACCATGAAGTTTACTTTGCACTTGCTTTCACTGTGCAGTGATGAACTGTCTAACAAAATACTAAATTGTTGTATTTTTCGTCTTTTGTAATTAAAATGACGTTTAGCCAGCAAAATTTAGTGCTGATCAGCAAATATAATAATATCTTTAATTAAACGTCTCAACATTTTTTGACAACTTCTCTGACGTTACGATGCAATGCCAGGCCTTTATTACTTATCTCTTTGATTAAGATATTTGGCTGATTAACTCCTTACTCAGTTGTGGCCAAACAACCTCCGAGGAGATCATGCGATTCAGTGTGTTCTAGCCTTAACAACGTTTTGAGGTCTACAAAGAAACTAAAGTGTGCTACCTACACAGAGCCTGCCTTCCCTCGCTTGAGAACAAAGAGAAAAGAAAAAAGATCAGACAACCGGCAAGATCTTAGAGCCCAAAATCCTTTGCCAACATGAATAATTCAACCACACCGAAAAAAGCACTGAGCCATTTTGACTCTTTGACACTTCTTCTGGAAACAAATACTCACTTTCGCAACTATCTGTATTTCCTGATTGTTTTTAATGTTCTCAGCTCGATTCTGGCTACTGTTTTAAACTTTCTGGTCATTTTGACTTTTGTAAAGACAGCGTCTTTGCGAACTCCTTCATACATTTTAATCCTTAGCTTGGCTATTTCTGACGTGTGTTGGTGTACTGACACAGCCAGCGTACTGTTGTAATTTGATTGCCTGGTTAACGAAGAATTCTTCCTTGTTTTACACTAGCGTAAAATTATCCTCTCTCTCTTTTTTCATACTAATACCTGCTTCGTTTTTAACTCTTACATGTATTACTATCGATCGATTTCTTGCTGTTTACCTGCATCTTAGGTACCAAGAACTTGTTACAACCAGGCGGTCCCTGAAGGTTGTGATAGTAGTTTGGGTTTTGAGTTTGTCGTGGGGTTCTGCGCTTATGGTTCATTGGCTGCTAATTGTCAATAACGTTTTGATTTTAATTATTGTCGTTCTTAACATTTATCTGATGCTGAACATTTCTCGTGTGATTCGTAGACACTCAGCTCAGATTCATGCTCAACAGCTGCAGCCACAACAACCGACCATGAACATGCAAAGGTACAAAAAATCTGTTAACATAATGTACTACATCATGGGTGTATTTCTAGTGTGCTATTTGCCTTCTTAGGGACCGTTCATTTTTTATCAGGAGGGGGGGGGGGGGGGGGGGGGGGCTGGTGGTTTTTGGAAGTTTTGCCCCAAAAAGTGTCCGGCCCCCCCTCTTTGTCATACAATTTTTTAAATGCCCCCCCTCTTAGTTCATGTTTCATTTACATGACCCCTCCCCCCCCACACACACACACTACCACCACCACCACCACTGAAAATTATGCAATGTTATCAAGAGATCGGAATATGTATTTTTGCCTTTTCATTATCACAGACGTACTAAGATAACACTGAATTATTAGTCAACATTGCTGTTATCCTCATATGTGTAGCAAAGGAAAATATAAGCCCATTATTGTTGAACAATATTAGAGAGTAATATTACACAATTATATATGTGAGCGCGAAGCGCGAGCCGCTCACCTGAAATTTCAAGTAAAGATTTACAAATGCGAGCGCGAAGCGCGAGACGCTCGGCAGAACTTTGAAGTATATATGTTCACAGCTAGGCGAGAGGCTATCAGTTCCAAAAAGGATTTTAAATCATCTTTAGTTATGAAATGTGCAAGTCACTTATTTCAAATTCGAGCGTGAGTCGCTCGGCAGAAATTTGAGGTGTATATGCTAAACAGAGACTAATTCCCAAAAGGATTTTTTCAACGTGCAAAGATATTTAAAGACTATTAATTACTGAATTTAAGTACATAAGTTTACAAAGACTTCTTCCTTAGTAAAAGGATTTGAAACACGTACCATTATGGTGGAATGTGCAAGTCACTAACTACAAATGCGAGCGCGAAGTGCGAGCTGTTTTGCAGAAATATAGGTAATCTATTGTTCGTAAAGACTGTTTCCTAAAGAGATTTGAAATGATCTTGATGCAATGCAGTGTAATTCACTCTACACTTGCTTGTAGGTGTTTGGCATTGTAGCATGGCTGCAGTGTAACAATTTAGAATGTAATTGTCTTTTGCGAGCGCGAAGCGCGAGCCGCTCAACAGAAATTTTGCAAGAAAAGTACTTCGTGGTGGCTCCATTTTGTTTGATTTGATAACAAAAAGGTGCTGCATAAACTATTTTTTTGCATGACCCCTCCTCAAATAGCCAAAAAGTTTTTGCTTGGCCCCCCCTTTTATGGCCATTTTTTTCAGGTGGCCCCCCCTCAAAAACCACCAGCCCCCCCCCTCCCGATAAAAAATGAACGGTCCCTTATATAATGTATGTTATATTGTTCATTTGGCCGAAAGCAGATAAAGCCAATATAGAGTATCATTATGCAAAACTTGTGGCTACTACACTTGTACTGGTTAACAGTACGCTAAATCCACTGATTTATTGCTGGAGAATAGAAGAAGTACGCAATGCTTTGCTTCAATTGTTGCGAAGACAGTGACAATGATCAAGTCTTACAATATACAAAATTGGAACTTTACATGAATTAAGGTAACTTGTAAATAAATGGTAAAATCAAAACGAAAAATCTCCAGAAGTTCAGCAGAAATGTTTCTTCACTTTCTGACAATTAAAAATTGGAATTTCTTGAGATTTCTAATAGATTTCCAAACGCGTGTAAAACGTCTTTCTATTTTTCAAGGAAATGTAACAAAATGGAGGGACGAAATAATAAAGCAATGTATGACAACAACATTGGTTGAAGATGTGATTCTTAGTCTCTTTTAGAGCAGTCAATTTAAATTGGGCAGCACTCTTCTCAGTGGGATTTCTCTTCTAGCACTGCATCTTTCGTCCAAACTTCCACTTCAATCTATCTCAATGCTACGCGGTAAGTTTCATTACAAGTATTCTTCTTGTTTAATTTAGCCTGTAGAACCGTTTCTGCTATAAAGGCCATTTATAAAATGCAGGGGCGGATCCAGTGATTTTCAAAGGGGGGTGCGTTTAAATTGATAGCCAAAATGATCAGTATAGGCAGCTATGAAAATCGGATAATGTATTGCCGACTGCGCTATATTTAGACCAAAGAAGTAAATTATGCACAACTTGATCGCATGCAAATTGACATTTACTTTGTTACAACTTAATGACGTTCGCGGATAAATGTTCTAACGTTAAGATCTTTTAATTTTCCATACTTCGTACAGTAAAAGATATTTATTAACTTAATCTAAAAAAAAGTTTGTCGTTCTTCGGATTAATCATATCATAACACAAAGAGTTAGCTTACCTCTAAGCTGTTTTGCTTGGGGTCCGGCTTGGTCGTGGACGTCTTCTTTCTTTGTACTAAAATTTTGTGAGAAAAAATTAGAAACTACAACATTTACTCGTGTAAAAGCAGACTACTTTAGCTCAAAAAAGTATACTAAATCTATCAAATTTAGCAACAAAATTACATTGTCGCTGCTTAGGAGATCCGAATTTATCGCTTTGTGGCGGTGAATAGCTTACGGTATGTTTACTCGTGAGCTTCGCTAAAAAGGAGAGAAGATTCCATCACTGGATGATAAAAAATCCCTATTACATCGTCTGACATATTTATATGTACATCTATTATATCATTAATTTGATAGCTTTATACATAATTTATAATACATAATTTGGGTTGATCTTAATCAATCGTTGTTCGCTTCATGTTCGCTCTTGATGGTGATCAGATGTGATTCCAAACTCTGCCAAACTTGCATTAAAAACACGGCCGCGCCGTTTTTCCCGCCACCACAGGCTTCCCGGTCTCAAAGTAGCAGGCGCACGTGGAGGTGCCGTTTTTCCCAATACAAATATAACCAAAGACGTCCCGCCCAACGATAGAAAAAAAGTTTATGTATGAAAAAAGCTTTCATCGTCGTCCAAAAGGGGGGTGCGTCCGCACCCAACGCACTACCCCTGGATCCGCCACTGAAATGCCTACCGATACCGACTTTCCTTTTTTCTTCTTTTCTAAATTCATTTTTCCTTCTTGTCATTCTTCCTTGTTTAATCCTTTCTTCCTTCCTTCGTTGGTATCTTCCTTTCATTTCCACTCGTTGCATTTGTGACAGCTTTTCGTGTAAACTATTTGGCTTAAACATTGAATGGTGAGTGGGGTTTATTTACTTATTCGTTGTAAAAATTCAGTCAGTCAAATTAGATGATGAAGTTCGCCGAGGTCGAAGGTGCTTGTGGAGTTGAGTCATTCGACAACGAAAAACAAAACTTACTGCAACTGTTTTCAACAAAACTTCTTTTAAAGAACTTTATTGTAACATGTTTTTTTATGAATAAATTTTTCCACTGAAGGAACCTAACTTGATCATGATGATCTAAAATAAGACATTCTATATGAAAATTTTGACAAATACGGAGCATCATGAAGTTTACTTTGCACGTGCTTTGATTGTGCGATGCTGAGCCAACAAAATACTAAATTGTTGTATTTTTTTCTTTTGTAATTAAAATGACCTTTAACCAGCAAAATTTAGTGCTGCTCAGTAAATGAAAGTTATTTTTGTTATAAATGTGGCTAAAACAGCAGACGTTTTTGGAGAAATAAGACTTTTTCGTTTTGTTTTCTGATATATGAAATCGGACCAAATCTAGACTGGTCCGAGATGCGATCTAACCAATTCAAATCGCTCAATTTGCTAGTACAGTGTCCGGGCTCCAAGATACATGGTCATATAATAATATCTTTAATTAAACGTCTCAGCATTTTTTGACAACTTCTCTGACGTTACGATGCAATACCTTTATTACTGATCTCTTTGATTAAGATATTTGGCTGACGAACTACTTACTCAGTTGTGGCCAAACCAGGGGCGGATCCAGTGATTTTCAAGGGGGGGTGCGTTTAAATTGATAGCCAAAATGATCAGTATATTTACTCGTGTAAAAGCAGACTACTTTAGCTCAAAAAAAGTATACTAAATCTATCAAATTTAGCAACAAAATTACATTTTCGCTGCTTAGGAGATCCGAAT
>JALIZF010000423.1:0-18411 GCA_029948255.1 Telmatactis stephensoni | reverse complement strand
GGCCACTCTTAAGAAGATAAAGAACTTTACTCCCTTTCACCTGAGAAAGCAATTGGCTGAGCAGCTTATTTTGTCAAAAATGGACTATGGTTATCTGGTCTTCAATCCTTTACCTGACTATCTTTTAAAAAGGTTGCAGAAAATTCAATTCTCATCAGCCAGCTTCGTAACTGGAAAGTACGTGAACTCCATTGAAACAATATTAAAGCTTGGTTGGCTTCCAATGCGTGAACGCAGAGACTTCAACCTATTGAAAGTTACGCATAAAGCTATCTACTCAAAGCATTGGCCGAATCACGTTTCAATTGAAGTTTACAAGCCATCTCGAACCTTGCGTTCAAGTACCACTTTTGAATTGGTCAGACCTGGAGAAAAGGAAGCTTCCAAGACATTTCATCAGAACTTTTCAATACATTACCTAATAATATTAAAGTTATATCAAACCCTAATTTATTTAGCTCTAAAGTGAATAACCTTTTTAAAACAGCGTTTCACAGTAAATAAGTAATAATTTGAAGCTATAAGTTAATAAGTAATATTGAAGTTATAAGTCAAATGAAGTAATATCAAGTTTACTAAACTTTAATTATTTTGTTCCGAATAGAATTTACATATGTACCACAAATTTATTTCATTTATTTCATATAGTTTTCTTTTATTGTCTTTTATATATTAGTTAATTGTAGGTTTCAATAGAAGAAGAGCCACCTAGTGGAATTTATTGAATAAAGCCATTATTATTATTATTATATTATTATTATTATGTAAGGAGATTGGCAATGATGAAAGCAAATATTTGGAGAAATTTTCATTGATTTCAGACGAAGGTGGAATTCTCGAGTCGGGAAATGAATTTTCCTTGAATCCCATAGCGGGCACGAAAAATTAAACAAAGACGATTTTGGGACAATTTTGTTAAGCGCGCGGCAAGCCATTCAACAGCAAGTACCCCAAAATAGCCAGCAAATGAGAATGATGGTGGAACCACCCCAAAATGCACTCTATTTTACTGTTATTGTACAAGAGAATCATCTCAGAATGAACTTCGAGGATTTTCTACATTCGCAGCACAAGACTAGTTTGTCAGAAAAGTTCAGCTGTAGCGTAGCGTCTCACCGTTTGAAAAACATTTTTCATCTGTAAACGTAAGTTTTATGCAATTTTCACATTTTTATCGATCTTTTGATATGTAGGTATTAAGAAAGAGCAGTTTTTGTATCGTATAAATGTTTTTGGCATTGCTTTGAAGGCTTTTCTTTCGGAGTTTTCTAGTTTGCAGTCATCGGTTGAACACATTTATGAAATCAGTCATGGATTAAGTTTTGACTTGCGCGGACTTGCATCTTCGTTTGAACACCAACTTGCATCAACTTGCGTCTACTTGCATCAACTTGCGAGGACTTGCGACAGCAGTTTGAACGTGCTTAAATATCCGGCATCGCAAGTTGATTTAAGTTTTGGCTCGTTTGACTGTCTTAAAAACCCTTAGATGGAACAGAACAGGCAGAAGACGTTTCTGGGGTTTCCAAGACTGAAGGTTTACTGTTCACTGATTGATGTTAATTACACTCTAATTGATAGTTAATTATAAAAGTGTGACCAGTGACCAGAAACCGTGGACAGCTGTTTCGGCCTTGTTGGGCCTCATCAGCACGGTGAACTGGATGCTGGTCAAAGTTCCCACTAGAAAAATGAATATGGTGCTGGACGTCACCCAGCCATGTGGGATGTTGGTTCACACAGCTCGAAATACTACGAGCATGCTCAGTGAATAGTTAATTACCTATTGTATTGATGACATCATAGATTGTCTAATCATCTAAACAGGAAACCCAATATATTTATGACACCCTGCCGGGCAGCCAAAAAGTGTCGCCTCTCACCGCTGTGGTCTGGTTTCGATCTTACTTACCAAAGATTAGAAAAATTTCCAAAATCGAGTTTTGTATCCTTTTTGATTATACCTTGAAAGAAAATGCTCGTAAAGTCGCGATTTATGCTTTTTGAACCATGCGCAATAGGCGTGCGCGGTGCAAAACAGAGGAATTACCTTAATTGGAAAGTTGTTTTATCTTTTAGCCACTGGGCCTTAATGGAGTGATTGGTATTTCAGTAGATCCTAACGAAAAAGTCACATGAATAAGTGATCGAGACAAAAAAGCGTTTTTTTCACGGTTTTAAAAACTAATATCGAGGTGCTCTTTCATTTTTTGAAGTTCAATTTGATGGTGCTGCTTGATTTAGGGGAGATTATTGGCCTATTCATGGTCAGAATTTACATGCGTCACACGTCACTTTAGCACTTCACAAAATACGTCATTTTCACCCTGAATCGAAGATCGCAGAATTCATCTTGGTAACTGTCATGTTGTTGTCCAGCTTCGATTCGTGAATTGAATTAAAATAAAGAAACAAATTCTTGCAAGCTTATATAGTTATAGATATAGTTCTTGCTATATAAAAATAAAAAACAGCTTCTCAAGTATGTTAAGGCAAGGACTTTTGATACAAACGATAAAAAGTTATTTTTTGCCTTAACTAGCTTTATTGACAAGCAAGCATGATCATATTTTGCATTATGGGATATTTCATTGAACTTAACATTTTAGGGTATGTTTTATGATTATCGAGGTGTCACGTGACCTATGACGTCACAAATTACCTTTTTCAAAATGGGCCAATGGGGAAAAGAGGAAGCGAAACACTTTTTGCTGTTTTAGTATGCTATTAATGTGTTCTCTACAAAACTGCCTTCATCGCTGGTCCATCTCTCTTGTTTTAGGGGATATAAGCTAAAGTATGAGGTCACGTGACCTGTCTTCCATATTATCTCTTCGTACAAGAGAGGTGGACCAGCGATGAAGGCAGTTTTATAAAGAGCACATTAGTAGGATACTAAAACAGCAAAAAAAATTCACCTCCTTTTTTCCCCATTGGCCCATTTTGAAAAATGTAATTTATGACGTCATATGTCACGTGACACGTCGATGGTCACAAAAAATACCTTAAAATGTTAAGTTCAATGAAATATCCCATAAGGCAAAATATGATCATGCTTGCTCATCATTAAAACTATTTAAGTTAATTTTTCTGTTGAAGCAAAATTCCTTGCCTTAACATACTTGAGTTAAAACGCTTCAAAACCAGAAAAAAGCATACAGGAAGATGAAAAAATAATATTTACTACATAACAAGGCGAAAAAAAATTTAATATTCCTTGCAGGATTTGAACCCGCACTTACATATGTTTAGCTTTAAGTGCTTTTTACGCGCTGCTCTAAATGATTGCCTGGCGAAAAAAAAATGCAGTTAGCTGGAGCAGAACCGGCCTTATCTGCTCAAACTAACCGGATGAATGCATAGAACACTTGCCTTAGTCAATAGACCAGTGAGGGAGGCAAGAAACCCGGCCCCTGGACCATTACGGGCAGCGCCTTAGACAACTGTGCTATGTATACACCTGAGTGAAATTTGCGTTTGTTTTAGTGTTTTAAACTCAGCTCGATTCTAATGCTAATTTAAGCTTGTCAAATCCCTTGGGGACGTCTGGTTGAAGCTTTCCGAATTCAATGAATACGGAAAGTAATCGGGCTAGGTCATTTTTTTATAGCCCTGGTTGTCGGATTTTCGATTTTTCTTAACTGCGGTTCGGATTTAGCTCAATTCTCAAGTATGTTAAGGCCTGGGTCTGAACTGGGTCATGGAACCGTATTTGAAAACGATCACCTTTAATTTCATTATCCATCACGGTTCTTGGCTATAGTTTTGCTATTGGCCATAGGGTTATATTAGATATTTGAGATATCTTAGTATCAAAATTTCTGACATCAAGTGGTCACGTGACCTGGAGCTATGAAATTTCGGGTTTTTTTTAAACGAGCAATATAAAATGCCTTTACGTCTAAATAAATTTTTTGTTACAGCTAGTGTTAAGGACAACTAACGAAAAAAGATAGCGTTCGGGGAAAGTTGTCCCATAATTTTAGTTATGAAGAAAGACAAGAAAAAGTGGTCACGTGACCTGTTTTCGTAAATATCTCTCCCAAGACAAATTAAGGACAAGTTTTCCAAGCAAAAATTGTTAGATTTTAATGCCTTAAGCTTTTTAAACGCAAAATTGGTTGCATTAATTTGCTTTCAACCTCATTTTGAACTAAATATTCCAAATTGACAGGCACGTGATAAATCACGTGATCAATTTTTCCACAAAGTCAGATGTAAGGTCTGATGGTCCGATGATTTTCAACCTATATGTGGCAGATCTACAAGATAACATTGGTCCTCAAGCAACTTGTTTTCAATATGCCGATGATACTACTATCTATAAGCACTGTAAGTACGCTGACCTACAACACTGTGAAACGGAGATGAATACTACCTTAAGTCGACTTACAGAATGGTCCAGTGATTCCAACTTAGCTCTCAATGCAACCAAAACAAAATGTATGGTTCTATCCACTCAACAGCTGTCTGCATGTCATTCTATATCCTCACATCAAACTAGCCTAATGGTGGATGGAAAGCCGTTGGAACGCATTCAAACTACAAAATTGCTTGGTTTGCAAATTAATGAAAACCTTACGTGGAATGACCACATAAAATATTTGTCATGCACCTGCTACAGCACCCTGGCCACTCTTAAGAAGATAAAGAACTTTACTCCCTTTCACCTGAGAAAGCAATTGGCTGAGCAGCTTATTTTGTCAAAAATGGACTATGGTTATCTGGTCTTCAATCCTTTACCTGACTATCTTTTAAAAAGGTTGGAGAAAATTCAATTCTCATCAGCCAGCTTCGTAACTGGAAAGTACGTGAACTCCATTGAAACAATATTAAAGCTTGGTTGGCTTCCAATGCGTGAACGCAGAGACTTCAACCTATTGAAAGTTACGCATAAAGCTATCTACTCAAAGCATTGGCCGAATCACGTTTCAATTGAAGTTTACAAGCCATCTCGAACCTTGCGTTCAAGTACCACTTTGAATTTGGTCAGACCTGGAGAAAAGGGAAGCTTCCAAGACATTTCATCAGAACTTTTCAATACATTACCTAATAATATTAAAGTTATATCAAACCCTAATTTATTTAGCTCTAAAGTGAAAACCTTTTTAAAACAGCGTTTCACAGTAAATAAGTAATAATTTTGAAGCTATAAGTTAATAAGTAATATTGAAGTTATAAGTCAAATGAAGTAATATCAAAGTTTACTAAACTTTAATTATTTTGTTCCGAATAGAATTTACATATGTACACAAATTTATTTCATTTATTTCATATAGTTTTCTTTTATTGTCTTTTATATATTAGTTAATTGTAGGTTTCAATAGAAGAAGAGCCACCTAGTGGAATTTATTGAATAAAGCCATTATTATTATTATTATTATTATTATTATTATGTAAGGAGATTGGCAATGATGAAAGCAAATATTTGGAGAAATTTCATTGATTTCAGACGAAGGTGGAATTCTCGAGTCGGGAAATGAATTTTCCTTGAATCCCATAGCGGGCACGAAAAATTAAACAAAGACGATTTTGGGACAATTTTGTTAAGCGCGCGGCAAGCCATTCAACAGCAAGTACCCCAAAATAGCCAGCAAATGAGAATGATGGTGGAACCACCCCAAAATGCACTCTATTTTACTGTTATTGTACAAGAGAATCATCTCAGAATGAACTTCGAGGATTTTCTACATTCGCAGCACAAGACTAGTTTGTCAGAAAAGTTCAGCTGTAGCGTAGCGTCTCACCGTTTGAAAAACATTTTTCATCTGTAAACGTAAGTTTTATGCAATTTTCACATTTTTATCGATCTTTTGATATGTAGGTATTAAGAAAGAGCAGTTTTTGTATCGTATAAATGTTTTGGCATTGCTTTGAAGGCTTTTCTTTCGGAGTTTTCTAGTTTGCAGTCATCGGTTGAACACATTTATGAAATCAGTCATGGATTTAAGTTTTGACTTGCGCGGACTTGCATCTTCGTTTGAACACCAACTTGCATCAACTTGCGTCTACTTGCATCAACTTGCGAGGACTTGCGACAGCAGTTTGAACGTGCTTAAATATCCGGCATCGCAAGTTGATTTAAGTTTTGGCTCGTTTGACTGTCTTAAAAACCCTTAGATGGAACAGAACAGGCAGAAGACGTTTCTGGGGTTTCCAAGACTGAAGGTTTACTGTTCACTGATTGATGTTAATTACACTCTAATTGATAGTTAATTATAAAAGTGTGACCAGTGACCAGAAACCGTGGACAGCTGTTTCGGCCTTGTTGGGCCTCATCAGCACGGTGAACTGGATGCTGGTCAAAGTTCCCACTAGAAAAATGAATATGGTGCTGGACGTCACCCAGCCATGTGGGATGTTGGTTCACACAGCTCGAAATACTACGAGCATGCTCAGTGAATAGTTAATTACCTATTGTATTGATGACATCATAGATTGTCTAATCATCTAAACAGGAAACCCAATATATTTATGACACCCTGCCGGGCAGCCAAAAAGTGTCGCCTCTCACCGCTGTGGTCTGGTTTCGATCTTACTTACCAAAGATTAGAAAAATTTCCAAAATCGAGTTTTGTATCCTTTTTGATTATACCTTGAAAGAAAATGCTCGTAAAGTCGCGATTTATGCTTTTTGAACCATGCGCAATAGGCGTGCGCGGTGCAAAACAGAGGAATTACCTTAATTGGAAAGTTGTTTTATCTTTTAGCCACTGGGCCTTAATGGAGTGATTGGTATTTCAGTAGATCCTAACGAAAAAGTCACATGAATAAGTGATCGAGACAAAAAAGCGTTTTTTTCACGGTTTTAAAAACTAATATCGAGGTGCTCTTTCATTTTTTGAAGTTCAATTTGATGGTGCTGCTTGATTTAGGGGAGATTATTGGCCTATTCATGGTCAGAATTTACATGCGTCACACGTCACTTTAGCACTTCACAAAATACGTCATTTTCACCCTGAATCGAAGATCGCAGAATTCATCTTGGTAACTGTCATGTTGTTGTCCAGCTTCGATTCGTGAATTGAATTAAAATAAAGAAACAAATTCTTGCAAGCTTATATAGTTATAGATATAGTTCTTGCTATATAAAAATAAAAAACAGCTTCTCAAGTATGTTAAGGCAAGGACTTTTGATACAAACGATAAAAAGTTATTTTTTGCCTTAACTAGCTTTATTGACAAGCAAGCATGATCATATTTTGCATTATGGGATATTTCATTGAACTTAACATTTTAGGGTATGTTTTATGATTATCGAGGTGTCACGTGACCTATGACGTCACAAATTACCTTTTTCAAAATGGGCCAATGGGGAAAAGAGGAAGCGAAACACTTTTTGCTGTTTTAGTATGCTATTAATGTGTTCTCTACAAAACTGCCTTCATCGCTGGTCCATCTCTCTTGTTTTAGGGGATATAAGCTAAAGTATGAGGTCACGTGACCTGTCTTCCATATTATCTCTTCGTACAAGAGAGGTGGACCAGCGATGAAGGCAGTTTTATAAAGAGCACATTAGTAGGATACTAAAACAGCAAAAAAAATTCACCTCCTTTTTTCCCCATTGGCCCATTTTGAAAAATGTAATTTATGACGTCATATGTCACGTGACACGTCGATGGTCACAAAAAATACCTTAAAATGTTAAGTTCAATGAAATATCCCATAAGGCAAAATATGATCATGCTTGCTCATCATTAAAACTATTTAAGTTAATTTTTCTGTTGAAGCAAAATTCCTTGCCTTAACATACTTGAGTTAAAACGCTTCAAAACCAGAAAAAAGCATACAGGAAGATGAAAAAATAATATTTACTACATAACAAGGCGAAAAAAAATTTAATATTCCTTGCAGGATTTGAACCCGCACTTACATATGTTTAGCTTTAAGTGCTTTTTACGCGCTGCTCTAAATGATTGCCTGGCGAAAAAAAAATGCAGTTAGCTGGAGCAGAACCGGCCTTATCTGCTCAAACTAACCGGATGAATGCATAGAACACTTGCCTTAGTCAATAGACCAGTGAGGGAGGCAAGAAACCCGGCCCCTGGACCATTACGGGCAGCGCCTTAGACAACTGTGCTATGTATACACCTGAGTGAAATTTGCGTTTGTTTTAGTGTTTTAAACTCAGCTCGATTCTAATGCTAATTTAAGCTTGTCAAATCCCTTGGGGACGTCTGGTTGAAGCTTTCCGAATTCAATGAATACGGAAAGTAATCGGGCTAGGTCATTTTTTTATAGCCCTGGTTGTCGGATTTTCGATTTTTCTTAACTGCGGTTCGGATTTAGCTCAATTCTCAAGTATGTTAAGGCCTGGGTCTGAACTGGGTCATGGAACCGTATTTGAAAACGATCACCTTTAATTTCATTATCCATCACGGTTCTTGGCTATAGTTTTGCTATTGGCCATAGGGTTATATTAGATATTTGAGATATCTTAGTATCAAAATTTCTGACATCAAGTGGTCACGTGACCTGGAGCTATGAAATTTCGGGTTTTTTTTAAACGAGCAATATAAAATGCCTTTACGTCTAAATAAATTTTTTGTTACAGCTAGTGTTAAGGACAACTAACGAAAAAAGATAGCGTTCGGGGAAAGTTGTCCCATAATTTTAGTTATGAAGAAAGACAAGAAAAAGTGGTCACGTGACCTGTTTTCGTAAATATCTCTCCCAAGACAAATTAAGGACAAGTTTTCCAAGCAAAAATTGTTAGATTTTAATGCCTTAAGCTTTTTAAACGCAAAATTGGTTGCATTAATTTGCTTTCAACCTCATTTTGAACTAAATATTCCAAATTGACAGGCACGTGATAAATCACGTGATCAATTTTTCCACAAAGTCAGATGTAAGGTCTGATGGTCCGATGATTTTCAACCTATATGTGGCAGATCTACAAGATAACATTGGTCCTCAAGCAACTTGTTTTCAATATGCCGATGATACTACTATCTATAAGCACTGTAAGTACGCTGACCTACAACACTGTGAAACGGAGATGAATACTACCTTAAGTCGACTTACAGAATGGTCCAGTGATTCCAACTTAGCTCTCAATGCAACCAAAACAAAATGTATGGTTCTATCCACTCAACAGCTGTCTGCATGTCATTCTATATCCTCACATCAAACTAGCCTAATGGTGGATGGAAAGCCGTTGGAACGCATTCAAACTACAAAATTGCTTGGTTTGCAAATTAATGAAAACCTTACGTGGAATGACCACATAAAATATTTGTCATGCACCTGCTACAGCACCCTGGCCACTCTTAAGAAGATAAAGAACTTTACTCCCTTTCACCTGAGAAAGCAATTGGCTGAGCAGCTTATTTTGTCAAAAATGGACTATGGTTATCTGGTCTTCAATCCTTTACCTGACTATCTTTTAAAAAGGTTGCAGAAAATTCAATTCTCATCAGCCAGCTTCGTAACTGGAAAGTACGTGAACTCCATTGAAACAATATTAAAGCTTGGTTGGCTTCCAATGCGTGAACGCAGAGACTTCAACCTATTGAAAGTTACGCATAAAGCTATCTACTCAAAGCATTGGCCGAATCACGTTTCAATTGAAGTTTACAAGCCATCTCGAACCTTGCGTTCAAGTACCACTTTGAATTTGGTCAGACCTGGAGAAAAGGGAAGCTTCCAAGACATTTCATCAGAACTTTTCAATACATTACCTAATAATATTAAAGTTATATCAAACCCTAATTTATTTAGCTCTAAAGTGAAAACCTTTTTAAAACAGCGTTTCACAGTAAATAAGTAATAATTTTGAAGCTATAAGTTAATAAGTAATATTGAAGTTATAAGTCAAATGAAGTAATATCAAAGTTTACTAAACTTTAATTATTTTGTTCCGAATAGAATTTACATATGTACACAAATTTATTTCATTTATTTCATATAGTTTTCTTTTATTGTCTTTTATATATTAGTTAATTGTAGGTTTCAATAGAAGAAGAGCCACCTAGTGGAATTTATTGAATAAAGCCATTATTATTATTATTATTATTATTATGTAAGGAGATTGGCAATGATGAAAGCAAATATTTGGAGAAATTTCATTGATTTCAGACGAAGGTGGAATTCTCGAGTCGGGAAATGAATTTTCCTTGAATCCCATAGCGGGCACGAAAAATTAAACAAAGACGATTTTGGGACAATTTTGTTAAGCGCGCGGCAAGCCATTCAACAGCAAGTACCCCAAAATAGCCAGCAAATGAGAATGATGGTGGAACCACCCCAAAATGCACTCTATTTTACTGTTATTGTACAAGAGAATCATCTCAGAATGAACTTCGAGGATTTTCTACATTCGCAGCACAAGACTAGTTTGTCAGAAAAGTTCAGCTGTAGCGTAGCGTCTCACCGTTTGAAAAACATTTTTCATCTGTAAACGTAAGTTTTATGCAATTTTCACATTTTTATCGATCTTTTGATATGTAGGTATTAAGAAAGAGCAGTTTTTGTATCGTATAAATGTTTTGGCATTGCTTTGAAGGCTTTTCTTTCGGAGTTTTCTAGTTTGCAGTCATCGGTTGAACACATTTATGAAATCAGTCATGGATTTAAGTTTTGACTTGCGCGGACTTGCATCTTCGTTTGAACACCAACTTGCATCAACTTGCGTCTACTTGCATCAACTTGCGAGGACTTGCGACAGCAGTTTGAACGTGCTTAAATATCCGGCATCGCAAGTTGATTTAAGTTTTGGCTCGTTTGACTGTCTTAAAAACCCTTAGATGGAACAGAACAGGCAGAAGACGTTTCTGGGGTTTCCAAGACTGAAGGTTTACTGTTCACTGATTGATGTTAATTACACTCTAATTGATAGTTAATTATAAAAGTGTGACCAGTGACCAGAAACCGTGGACAGCTGTTTCGGCCTTGTTGGGCCTCATCAGCACGGTGAACTGGATGCTGGTCAAAGTTCCCACTAGAAAAATGAATATGGTGCTGGACGTCACCCAGCCATGTGGGATGTTGGTTCACACAGCTCGAAATACTACGAGCATGCTCAGTGAATAGTTAATTACCTATTGTATTGATGACATCATAGATTGTCTAATCATCTAAACAGGAAACCCAATATATTTATGACACCCTGCCGGGCAGCCAAAAAGTGTCGCCTCTCACCGCTGTGGTCTGGTTTCGATCTTACTTACCAAAGATTAGAAAAATTTCCAAAATCGAGTTTTGTATCCTTTTTGATTATACCTTGAAAGAAAATGCTCGTAAAGTCGCGATTTATGCTTTTTGAACCATGCGCAATAGGCGTGCGCGGTGCAAAACAGAGGAATTACCTTAATTGGAAAGTTGTTTTATCTTTTAGCCACTGGGCCTTAATGGAGTGATTGGTATTTCAGTAGATCCTAACGAAAAAGTCACATGAATAAGTGATCGAGACAAAAAAGCGTTTTTTTCACGGTTTTAAAAACTAATATCGAGGTGCTCTTTCATTTTTTGAAGTTCAATTTGATGGTGCTGCTTGATTTAGGGGAGATTATTGGCCTATTCATGGTCAGAATTTACATGCGTCACACGTCACTTTAGCACTTCACAAAATACGTCATTTTCACCCTGAATCGAAGATCGCAGAATTCATCTTGGTAACTGTCATGTTGTTGTCCAGCTTCGATTCGTGAATTGAATTAAAATAAAGAAACAAATTCTTGCAAGCTTATATAGTTATAGATATAGTTCTTGCTATATAAAAATAAAAAACAGCTTCTCAAGTATGTTAAGGCAAGGACTTTTGATACAAACGATAAAAAGTTATTTTTTGCCTTAACTAGCTTTATTGACAAGCAAGCATGATCATATTTTGCATTATGGGATATTTCATTGAACTTAACATTTTAGGGTATGTTTTATGATTATCGAGGTGTCACGTGACCTATGACGTCACAAATTACCTTTTTCAAAATGGGCCAATGGGGAAAAGAGGAAGCGAAACACTTTTTGCTGTTTTAGTATGCTATTAATGTGTTCTCTACAAAACTGCCTTCATCGCTGGTCCATCTCTCTTGTTTTAGGGGATATAAGCTAAAGTATGAGGTCACGTGACCTGTCTTCCATATTATCTCTTCGTACAAGAGAGGTGGACCAGCGATGAAGGCAGTTTTATAAAGAGCACATTAGTAGGATACTAAAACAGCAAAAAAAATTCACCTCCTTTTTTCCCCATTGGCCCATTTTGAAAAATGTAATTTATGACGTCATATGTCACGTGACACGTCGATGGTCACAAAAAATACCTTAAAATGTTAAGTTCAATGAAATATCCCATAAGGCAAAATATGATCATGCTTGCTCATCATTAAAACTATTTAAGTTAATTTTTCTGTTGAAGCAAAATTCCTTGCCTTAACATACTTGAGTTAAAACGCTTCAAAACCAGAAAAAAGCATACAGGAAGATGAAAAAATAATATTTACTACATAACAAGGCGAAAAAAAATTTAATATTCCTTGCAGGATTTGAACCCGCACTTACATATGTTTAGCTTTAAGTGCTTTTTACGCGCTGCTCTAAATGATTGCCTGGCGAAAAAAAAATGCAGTTAGCTGGAGCAGAACCGGCCTTATCTGCTCAAACTAACCGGATGAATGCATAGAACACTTGCCTTAGTCAATAGACCAGTGAGGGAGGCAAGAAACCCGGCCCCTGGACCATTACGGGCAGCGCCTTAGACAACTGTGCTATGTATACACCTGAGTGAAATTTGCGTTTGTTTTAGTGTTTTAAACTCAGCTCGATTCTAATGCTAATTTAAGCTTGTCAAATCCCTTGGGGACGTCTGGTTGAAGCTTTCCGAATTCAATGAATACGGAAAGTAATCGGGCTAGGTCATTTTTTTATAGCCCTGGTTGTCGGATTTTCGATTTTTCTTAACTGCGGTTCGGATTTAGCTCAATTCTCAAGTATGTTAAGGCCTGGGTCTGAACTGGGTCATGGAACCGTATTTGAAAACGATCACCTTTAATTTCATTATCCATCACGGTTCTTGGCTATAGTTTTGCTATTGGCCATAGGGTTATATTAGATATTTGAGATATCTTAGTATCAAAATTTCTGACATCAAGTGGTCACGTGACCTGGAGCTATGAAATTTCGGGTTTTTTTTAAACGAGCAATATAAAATGCCTTTACGTCTAAATAAATTTTTTGTTACAGCTAGTGTTAAGGACAACTAACGAAAAAAGATAGCGTTCGGGGAAAGTTGTCCCATAATTTTAGTTATGAAGAAAGACAAGAAAAAGTGGTCACGTGACCTGTTTTCGTAAATATCTCTCCCAAGACAAATTAAGGACAAGTTTTCCAAGCAAAAATTGTTAGATTTTAATGCCTTAAGCTTTTTAAACGCAAAATTGGTTGCATTAATTTGCTTTCAACCTCATTTTGAACTAAATATTCCAAATTGACAGGCACGTGATAAATCACGTGATCAATTTTTCCACAAAGTCAGATGTAAGGTCTGATGGTCCGATGATTTTCAACCTATATGTGGCAGATCTACAAGATAACATTGGTCCTCAAGCAACTTGTTTTCAATATGCCGATGATACTACTATCTATAAGCACTGTAAGTACGCTGACCTACAACACTGTGAAACGGAGATGAATACTACCTTAAGTCGACTTACAGAATGGTCCAGTGATTCCAACTTAGCTCTCAATGCAACCAAAACAAAATGTATGGTTCTATCCACTCAACAGCTGTCTGCATGTCATTCTATATCCTCACATCAAACTAGCCTAATGGTGGATGGAAAGCCGTTGGAACGCATTCAAACTACAAAATTGCTTGGTTTGCAAATTAATGAAAACCTTACGTGGAATGACCACATAAAATATTTGTCATGCACCTGCTACAGCACCCTGGCCACTCTTAAGAAGATAAAGAACTTTACTCCCTTTCACCTGAGAAAGCAATTGGCTGAGCAGCTTATTTTGTCAAAAATGGACTATGGTTATCTGGTCTTCAATCCTTTACCTGACTATCTTTTAAAAAGGTTGCAGAAAATTCAATTCTCATCAGCCAGCTTCGTAACTGGAAAGTACGTGAACTCCATTGAAACAATATTAAAGCTTGGTTGGCTTCCAATGCGTGAACGCAGAGACTTCAACCTATTGAAAGTTACGCATAAAGCTATCTACTCAAAGCATTGGCCGAATCACGTTTCAATTGAAGTTTACAAGCCATCTCGAACCTTGCGTTCAAGTACCACTTTGAATTTGGTCAGACCTGGAGAAAAGGGAAGCTTCCAAGACATTTCATCAGAACTTTTCAATACATTACCTAATAATATTAAAGTTATATCAAACCCTAATTTATTTAGCTCTAAAGTGAAAACCTTTTTAAAACAGCGTTTCACAGTAAATAAGTAATAATTTTGAAGCTATAAGTTAATAAGTAATATTGAAGTTATAAGTCAAATGAAGTAATATCAAAGTTTACTAAACTTTAATTATTTTGTTCCGAATAGAATTTACATATGTACACAAATTTATTTCATTTATTTCATATAGTTTTCTTTTATTGTCTTTTATATATTAGTTAATTGTAGGTTTCAATAGAAGAAGAGCCACCTAGTGGAATTTATTGAATAAAGCCATTATTATTATTATTATTATTATTATGTAAGGAGATTGGCAATGATGAAAGCAAATATTTGGAGAAATTTCATTGATTTCAGACGAAGGTGGAATTCTCGAGTCGGGAAATGAATTTTCCTTGAATCCCATAGCGGGCACGAAAAATTAAACAAAGACGATTTTGGGACAATTTTGTTAAGCGCGCGGCAAGCCATTCAACAGCAAGTACCCCAAAATAGCCAGCAAATGAGAATGATGGTGGAACCACCCCAAAATGCACTCTATTTTACTGTTATTGTACAAGAGAATCATCTCAGAATGAACTTCGAGGATTTTCTACATTCGCAGCACAAGACTAGTTTGTCAGAAAAGTTCAGCTGTAGCGTAGCGTCTCACCGTTTGAAAAACATTTTTCATCTGTAAACGTAAGTTTTATGCAATTTTCACATTTTTATCGATCTTTTGATATGTAGGTATTAAGAAAGAGCAGTTTTTGTATCGTATAAATGTTTGGGCATTGCTTTTGAAGGCTTTTCTTTCGGAGTTTTCTAGTTTGCAGTCATCGGTTGAACACATTTATGAAATCAGTCATGGATTTAAGTTTTGACTTGCGCGGACTTGCATCTTCGTTTGAACACCAACTTGCATCAACTTGCGTCTACTTGCATCAACTTGCGAGGACTTGCGACAGCAGTTTGAACGTGCTTAAATATCCGGCATCGCAAGTTGATTTAAGTTTTGGCTCGTTTGACTGTCTTAAAAACCCTTAGATGGAACAGAACAGGCAGAAGACGTTTCTGGGGTTTCCAAGACTGAAGGTTTACTGTTCACTGATTGATGTTAATTACACTCTAATTGATAGTTAATTATAAAAGTGTGACCAGTGACCAGAAACCGTGGACAGCTGTTTCGGCCTTGTTGGGCCTCATCAGCACGGTGAACTGGATGCTGGTCAAAGTTCCCACTAGAAAAATGAATATGGTGCTGGACGTCACCCAGCCATGTGGGATGTTGGTTCACACAGCTCGAAATACTACGAGCATGCTCAGTGAATAGTTAATTACCTATTGTATTGATGACATCATAGATTGTCTAATCATCTAAACAGGAAACCCAATATATTTATGACACCCTGCCGGGCAGCCAAAAAGTGTCGCCTCTCACCGCTGTGGTCTGGTTTCGATCTTACTTACCAAAGATTAGAAAAATTTCCAAAATCGAGTTTTGTATCCTTTTTGATTATACCTTGAAAGAAAATGCTCGTAAAGTCGCGATTTATGCTTTTTGAACCATGCGCAATAGGCGTGCGCGGTGCAAAACAGAGGAATTACCTTAATTGGAAAGTTGTTTTATCTTTTAGCCACTGGGCCTTAATGGAGTGATTGGTATTTCAGTAGATCCTAACGAAAAAGTCACATGAATAAGTGATCGAGACAAAAAAGCGTTTTTTTCACGGTTTTAAAAACTAATATCGAGGTGCTCTTTCATTTTTTGAAGTTCAATTTGATGGTGCTGCTTGATTTAGGGGAGATTATTGGCCTATTCATGGTCAGAATTTACATGCGTCACACGTCACTTTAGCACTTCACAAAATACGTCATTTTCACCCTGAATCGAAGATCGCAGAATTCATCTTGGTAACTGTCATGTTGTTGTCCAGCTTCGATTCGTGAATTGAATTAAAATAAAGAAACAAATTCTTGCAAGCTTATATAGTTATAGATATAGTTCTTGCTATATAAAAATAAAAAACAGCTTCTCAAGTATGTTAAGGCAAGGACTTTTGATACAAACGATAAAAAGTTATTTTTTGCCTTAACTAGCTTTATTGACAAGCAAGCATGATCATATTTTGCATTATGGGATATTTCATTGAACTTAACATTTTAGGGTATGTTTTATGATTATCGAGGTGTCACGTGACCTATGACGTCACAAATTACCTTTTTCAAAATGGGCCAATGGGGAAAAGAGGAAGCGAAACACTTTTTGCTGTTTTAGTATGCTATTAATGTGTTCTCTACAAAACTGCCTTCATCGCTGGTCCATCTCTCTTGTTTTAGGGGATATAAGCTAAAGTATGAGGTCACGTGACCTGTCTTCCATATTATCTCTTCGTACAAGAGAGGTGGACCAGCGATGAAGGCAGTTTTATAAAGAGCACATTAGTAGGATACTAAAACAGCAAAAAAAAATTCACCTCCTTTTTTCCCCATTGGCCCATTTTGAAAAATGTAATTTATGACGTCATATGTCACGTGACACGTCGATGGTCACAAAAAATACCTTAAAATGTTAAGTTCAATGAAATATCCCATAAGGCAAAATATGATCATGCTTGCTCATCATTAAAACTATTTAAGTTAATTTTTCTGTTGAAGCAAAATTCCTTGCCTTAACATACTTGAGTTAAAACGCTTCAAAACCAGAAAAAAGCATACAGGAAGATGAAAAAATAATATTTACTACATAACAAGGCGAAAAAAAATTTAATATTCCTTGCAGGATTTGAACCCGCACTTACATATGTTTAGCTTTAAGTGCTTTTTACGCGCTGCTCTAAATGATTGCCTGGCGAAAAAAAAATGCAGTTAGCTGGAGCAGAACCGGCCTTATCTGCTCAAACTAACCGGATGAATGCATAGAACACTTGCCTTAGTCAATAGACCAGTGAGGGAGGCAAGAAACCCGGCCCCTGGACCATTACGGGCAGCGCCTTAGACAACTGTGCTATGTATACACCTGAGTGAAATTTGCGTTTGTTTTAGTGTTTTTAAACTCAGCTCGATTCTAATGCTAATTTAAGCTTGTCAAATCCCTTGGGGACGTCTGGTTGAAGCTTTCCGAATTCAATGAATACGGAAAGTAATCGGGCTAGGTCATTTTTTTATAGCCCTGGTTGTCGGATTTTCGATTTTTCTTAACTGCGGTTCGGATTTAGCTCAATTCTCAAGTATGTTAAGGCCTGGGTCTGAACTGGGTCATGGAACCGTATTTGAAAAACGATCACCTTTAATTTCATTATCCATCACGGTTCTTGGCTATAGTTTTGCTATTGGCCATAGGGTTATATTAGATATTTGAGATATCTTAGTATCAAAATTTCTGACATCAAGTGGTCACGTGACCTGGAGCTATGAAATTTCGGGTTTTTTTTAAACGAGCAATATAAAATGCCTTTACGTCTAAATAAATTTTTTGTTACAGCTAGTGTTAAGGACAACTAACGAAAAAAGATAGCGTTCGGGGAAAGTTGTCCCATAATTTTAGTTATGAAGAAAGACAAGAAAAAGTGGTCACGTGACCTGTTTTCGTAAATATCTCTCCCAAGACAAATTAAGGACAAGTTTTCCAAGCAAAAATTGTTAGATTTTAATGCCTTAAGCTTTTTAAACGCAAAATTGGTTGCATTAATTTGCTTTCAACCTCATTTTGAACTAAATATTCCAAATTGACAGGCACGTGATAAATCACGTGATCAATTTTTCCACAAAGTCAGATGTAAGGTCTGATGGTCCGATGATTCAACTATATGTGGCAGATCTACAAGATAACATTGGTCCTCAAGCAACTTGTTTCAATATGCCGATGATACTACTATCTATAAGCACTGTAAGTACGGACCTACAACACTGTGAAACGGAGATGAATACTACCTTAAGTCGACTTACAGAATGGTCCAGTGATTCCAACTTAGCTCTCAATGCAACCAAAACAAATGTATTCTATACTCAACAGCTGTCGCATGTCATTCTATATCCTCACATCAAACTAGCCTTCTAAAGCCGTTGGAACGCATTCAAACTACAA
>JALIZF010000553.1:0-29470 GCA_029948255.1 Telmatactis stephensoni | reverse complement strand
TGTCCATTCGTACGATTTGTACGATTCGTACGAATCGTCAAAGGGGTTTACGAATCGTGCATCTCATTATCGATTCATGTGAATGGTTAGCGCATGTTGTTTGTTGGGAATCGTGTTTCGCACATGCGCAGATGGGTATATAGTGGACTTAGACTCTGGCAGACTCAACCATGGAAAGCTGCTCGAAGGGGGCCTGTCGATTCGTACCATTCGTACGATTCGTATGAATCGTCAAAGGGGTTTACAAATCGTGCATCTCATTATCGATTCGTGTAAATGGTGAGAATAAGTTACATTTTACGCTTAATTGGTTTTAGTGGAACTGGACCGACTTGAGTAAAGCATGTTAACTATCTGGGATGTTGATGTGTGGTACGTATCGAATTTATAAGATTTAGCTACCTATTAAAGTTTACAGTGAGGACACTCTAACCGTGAACACTTGGTTCTTTTTTAAAACTGCTAGAATTTAGTTTCATTTTGATCACGTAGTATATTTCAGCTCAATCCTACTAGCTTGTTAGAAGGTTTGAAGGAGTAGAAAGCTCAGAAAATCTAAATAATCTAAACTTAATATTAAAGTCAAGTGTTCATGGTTTGAGTGTCCTCACTGTTAGCTTATATTAAAGTTTGATTTTGTAGAAAATAAATTTAAATTGATATAAAAGTTGTTACTTATATTGAATACTATAAAATTAGAGAAGTCTAATATTCACTGTGAAAAATAGTTGTTTTGTATGTGAAATTGATTAAAAGCCTTATTGGTATTGTTTTGGTGCATTTTTAAATATCAATTCTGTTAAGGATTTAATTCTATCCTGGATGTTTTGATACTTCTACTCATGTAAATTAAGAATTTCATGACTTCATATTTTTTCAATGATTTAGATAGTTGTTTAAATTTATTTTTGCCAAGTAGCAGGAGCCATTATGAAAGTTGTGTTTTAGTCTAATAAGCAAACTGTTTAAAATGTTTTGAAACTTGGTTGACTTAAGCAATTATAACAAGATGAATTTCATTGATACCTACAACAAGTGTTTTGAAATTATGTTGTCATTTTCAAATCATTTGTTTTTTCAAAGAAACTCAGTCATGGCATGGGTTTAAAACAAACAAATTAGAATTTTCTTTTAGAAAATATGTGAATTGCACATTGGCAGCTCTAGTGTTTTGTAGATATATAAACATCTGACAATCAACTGCAATCATAATAATTGAGAATTTTTCAAAGAATTACTTTTGTTTATGTGTCATAAACTAGTTTTCTTTATGTTCACTTCCACTTTTTAAATGTTCCTTTGGTGATAAGTGATGTTTATTTTGTTTTAATGTGATTTTATCTTTTTAAAAGGAAGATCTTTGTATAGAATAATATAGAAATAAGGTTTTATGTAATTGTGGAGGTCCCTATTAAAGGTGCTGTTACACGGTGTATATTTTTTCAACTTGCAATGCAATGCCATTGTTGTAAAAAGGAATATCTTCTGACAATGGCATTGCATTGCAGGTTGCAAGAAAAATTGCATTGGTAACAGTGCCTCAAGTTTTAATAGTTTTTTTTCTATTGTTTTAAATGAATTGGGCTTCCTGTGTTATTGGCCAAAGAAGATTCCATTTTTAACTTGTTTAATGCAAACATAGAATCGAGTTATTGTGGGGACTTGATGTCACACATGGGCTCACTTAACAAATAGATCAGGCGTAGCTATGTTCTGTACTCTGATGGAACACGACTGGAGCTGTAAAACACGAAAAAAGTTATAGAAAGCACGAGCCGTAGGCGAGTGTTTTCTATAGCTTTTTGAGTGTTTTACAGCTTCAGGAGTGTTTCATCAGAGTACAGAACATAGCTACGCCTGATCTATTTGCTTTATATAATAGAATTTTACGAGCAAAGAAAGCAAAACTGAGAATAAAAATTTAGGTAAACAGAGCGCGCGTCTTTCGACATTGATCGGGTGAATCGACAAAATTTCACAAGATACTATCATATCGTCAAAATTATGCAAAAAATAGTTTTTCTATAGTGTTTTATTCTACGTAATTCATTAAGTTACCTCATTTATTTTGAACCGGTGATTAGATTTCCCCAAAATCTATCTTGCCTGACATGATCCAAACTGAGGTTTACATCCAGAATCTTGAAAGTTGGTGAGGCGTACTTATTGGTACAAAAATGGATTCTGATAAGTAAAGAAACTTCTTGTCGTCGTCTTCAACAAGCATGTTGACTTCAAATTGTTGTTTTCAGAAATCATAGAAATATTGAATGAGTCTCAGACTCAGATTTAAGTACATTCTTGCTTTTACAACATTGAGTGAAGACTGTAGCTCCTCGACAAACATCCAAAATACTCGATCGAAAAAACTCACAAATTATATTTTACAGCTCCAAAAGATTTGGTTCCAGTTTATAGAAGACGTCAGCTTTGCCTTGAAACCCACAACCTGAAGGTCATTTACATTTGCTGTCTTTTTTTCCTGTGTTATTTGTGTAAAATCAACTTAAAAGTTAATTGCATTACCTTTTCCCGCTGTTCGGGTGTACAAACGCGCGCGTCCGCTAACAGAAAATGACGGGAATTTTCACTTGTTTGGACTTGGTCGCCAGGGATTGTGCAATAAAGGAATAAATTTTCTTGTGTTTACTGAAGAAATTTTTGCTTATTTTGCGAATGAAATAGGCTTGAAGGACTCACAACAAAGATTGTGAGTAAAAGATTTTGATTTTGTGACGTCACTTCTATTATCTGTACTCTGATAAAGTATGGCTAATTGACCAATCAGATCGCGCGCTCGTAAAATTCTATTATATAATCTGGTTTAAAAAAGGGTTTGAAAAAGTTAAAATAAAGATTGCTAATCCATTTGTTCTAAGTTTGCATATACTATAACAGTTTGGTCTTTTGGTGAATTATATCAATTTGCAAGCTCATTGACCTATATTAACAGTAATAGTCTAGTTTTCCTTTATAAGAGACGTTGAACCTCTTGACAAAAGGCACATCTGTACAAGCTTAGCCTTTTTTCCATGGAAACCCATGGGAATAAATGCGATTTTTGTGTTGTTTTTTAACAAAATTTTGTGCATTTCCTAGCATCTATTTTGAATAATTTCATTGAGTTTGGGCTAATTATTAAGCCTGTATAAATTTGCTTTTGTCAGGAACATTAGTTATCTCTAGTAATGGGAAACTTGACTATTCAGATTCAGTGTGAGATTTTATAATTGAGTTTGCAGTAGTGGTTAATAATTCTAAGAAAGGAAATTAAAGCATTTCAACAGCTTTATATTGCAGAACAGCATATTTTGATTTTTTGTCTTCTCTATATTTGGGATATCTTGGATTGTTTTTGTGGCTGTTGTTGTTATTTTTCTTCTTTAGTTAATTAATTAATATGTAGAATAGAATGACACATTAGGTGAATATTGTCTCTTCCAGTTTATGTCTGATAACATGGTTTAATTACATGTATCTGGCATATCAAGAAAACGAGAAGAAAACATAGAATTAAGTATTTTCAATTTGTATTGAGGTCTAATGGTTTTTACAGCAATTCATAATAAATATTAAAAAATATTAAAACAAATCTATTTTGGATACAAAATTCCATCTTTTTCTTATTAATTTTGTCATTAATTCCAGACTCAAACTTGTGTTTTTCAAATTTAAATAAGTAATAATTCTAAATATTTCCTTTTTATTCAACTGAATTGGGCTCCCTGTGGTAATAGACAAACAAAAATTGCTACTATCAAGCTTTTATTTGCATTTGCTTAAGGGTTTGTAATCTTTACCCTTTAGTCTCCTGAAAAATATACTAGCAAGCTTAGTCATCTTCATTAGAGAATATTTATTCCAATCAATAAGTTAGTTTTGTTGAGTGAGATTTGGCCTAAATTCTCCAAAACTGAACCTTTTGAATTTCCCTCAACTGGATATACATAACAAGATTTTATTTCTGATTTGACAATGTTTTTGTTCTATCAAGAGAATAGAATGAAACAGGTGTATAGTTGTCTTGACACAAGCAATTTTGATTTAGTTAATATGTGTATAAAAACAGTTCAATAACATGAAAACAATTTAGTAAGGATTATTTTATTTGTAATTTAATTGAATGACACATTAAAACTGAATGTAATGTATATGTAGTTATGTAGTTAAGTTATAGCTCATGTTTCTGATACTGTAATTACAAATTTGAAGAACATAAACAATTTTTTACAATTTTAAAAATGAAGAACTTAGCTCATGTCTGATTGCATGAAAAAGTCATAAGTTGTCATATTTTGATAAATGATTCTTATGTACATAATGTTAATTTATAGGAAAATGCAATACTAGAAATTGGATATATCATAAAATAAATGTAATATTTCTATTAATAATATTTCAATCCAAGTTCTGTGTGGTGCTTTAGCCTTGATTCCAGTGTTTTTTAGTAAATTGAATCTTGTACATAAAAAAATCTTTACAAATTTATATCTTTGAAAGGTAACTGATTTATAATGCTGCTAATTCAACCAGGACCACTTAGATGAACTGATATTTAATCAATTTATTGCAGCTCTCAACTCTACATTGTTATCAGCGTGTATGAGAATACTATAATTTGAGTGTTTATTTCAGTTATTAGTTCTAAGTATGTATGGTTTTACTGGTTTTTGATTGGTCACTATAATTCAAGTGGCCCCAATTAAAGCACTGTAAGAAGATGGGCTGTTATTATTTGAACATCATTTGACACATGATTTTTTATGTGTGTACATGTATATATTGTGTATATGTCACAGGAAATATTTTTTTAAACAAACATTTCATATTCTTCATCTGCATTTTTATTACTTATGTTAATCTATTGTGTGTTGTTGTTTTTTTTTTTGTAGGATGTAAACACTGAAGTGTGCAAGCAGTTATTTTTTGGCTGTAAGATTTTCAATAATATCAAAACATATGAATAGGTGGCGGTTTCTTTTTGTAATGCTTTATGTCTTAGACAACCATAATGAAGATGTCAAAAAAGGCATTCTAAATAATGAATTTTAACTTTTTCATGTTTCATGAATTTATAAATATTGTGTAAAATGAAGTTTGCAGAAATTATTTTATGCTGATGTCATTGTGATAGCATGATTGTATTTGTAAAAAATACTCCAATTTGTTTATGATTTTTAAAATATAAATTAGCTTCATATCATAATGATAAAAAATAAAATATTTTTTTTTTGGTAAGTTGCATTTGTTTATGTATTTATGACCAAGATGAAAATTGGATTGTATGTCATTTTATCACTTTCAACAATAAATTTAGCCCCTTAATTGACTTCAAAAGAACTCATTTTGTAAAAATATACTAAATGTGCATTTATCAGCTAATTCAAAAAATATGACCACTAGTCTTTCATCTTGATAAATAAATAAGTTATTGTAGCATGTATTGTTTGTTTATTGAGAAATGCATTTGTTGATATTATAATAAAGAACTCTGATATTAAAGTAGTGGTTTATAGTAGTTTTGCATGGTTTTACAGGGGTGGATCCAAGGGAGGTGCGTTGAATGCGGTTGATCTCCCTTTTGGACAATGGTGATAGCTTTTCACAAATAAACACTTTTTTCATCAATAGTTTGGGTGAGAAAGCGTTAAAACATACCCCCTCTTTAAATATGCTGGATCCGCCACTGTTTTAAGTATTAGAAAACATTAAAACATTTAGAAATGGTGATCAATCAGATGAACATTTTGAAATTGTACAGCTTACATGAAGTAATATATGCCATCGATTAGGTGTTCTGATGACGACAAAAAGACTGAAAACAATTTAAAATGTTGCCTTAATTGTTTGCCCAGAAATGATCTGTCATAAATTCAGGGGGCTTTCATATTTATATCACTTTAGAATGGCTGGTTTAGATCTCAATGAAGTCTTTATTTAGTTGCTGGTGTTTACACAACGTCCATAACTCACACAATGGGCAATACAACATTATTTCATGGGTCATTACATATACTTGTTGCAATTTCATGGACAATTCATGGTCTTGGAGAAAGGACATGAAAATGAAATCTCTATATTCATGGCCATGGGTTTATGGAATTTTCATGAAATTTTCATGGGATTTTTATAAACATGCAATTCATAGTGTTTGCTTTTTCTAGATTGTTAGTAGCTAGTGTCTTGTCCTCTCTTCTTATAGCTTTATAATAGATGATGATTTAGAGAAGGAGGATGTCTCATTGATTATGGAGGAATAAGACAAGGAAACTCGGAAATAATATGTGGATAACCTGGTTACAGTTGATTGATGCATTTGAGAATGACATAAGTGAATCCAATGCATCAGGTTTTCATACCTTGAACAAGTTATCTAGTGATCATCTATTTGTCAACTTTTATTTATGAATGAGGGTATATTTAGCAGCTCAGGTTTTTAGCAACACAGTTGCACATGCTATCACAGTACAGGGGAAGGCTGGAACAGAGGAAACAGCCAATAGAGTGGTGACCCAAATTGAGTTTAAAAGTGTGTATCGTTCACCAGTTGATAGAAGGCTTCTTTGGCTTCAAAATGATTTTTTGAAGATTGGGCTATGGCTCAAACAGATGTTTCACTAAAGGACCTAAAAGTAACCAGACATGGGAAGGTCTGCAGATTTGTATAAAGTCATTTGTTGAAGTTGTTCAATATGCTCTTTCAGATATAGGGGTAGAATATGTGGTGGCAACCAAATTCAATCAGGATCCCCTGGAAACTTTTTTGGTAAATTGCGCAAGAGGTGCATATGGTGCCTTCACTTGCAAAAAAATTTCACAAAAAACGTTTTGCATGTGCTTCATTTAGCAATTCTCATGGTATCAAGACAGTAAGGTGATTGAAAAGAAGTGGAGGTAACTTTTAAATTTTAAATTTTAAATTTTAAATTTTAAATTTTACACTACCCAGGAATTAAAGGGGAAAAAGCTTATAGAAAAACGACGACAAAAATCTAGGTAAAAATCTTGATAAATTGAAACAAGTTTGTAGCGGCCGCACATCCTTTCGGTGCACGTCATGCATTTCTACTAGGATGCACCCGTGATGTCGCAGTTTCCTATCCAGTCTTTTAAGATCCATGATAAAAACAATCAGTGACAGCCCCAAAAACGAATTATAACTATGCCTGATTACTCAATTTTCAAACGTAATATGCATATCGCCGATGAATGTAAAACTTTGGCAAGTTTTCGTTGTATGACAGGCCATGAGTTGCTTAATTCAGCTTTGCTAGATCAGTTTTGGTCGGGACTGAGAGTATTACCACTGGTGAAGGAATTTAAGGATGGAACTTAGAGATTGCTGCCAGTGAGGATGGTATTTTAAATCGAGGGTGTTACCACTGGTGATGAGGTTTTATCAGAAGTTATCTAACATTTGGAGTGCCACTGGTAAGGATATAGTCGTTACTAAAGGAAAAATTTGTTATACTGAATGTGATGCAAGCGTCAGAAGATTATTTATCTTTGGTGAAGGGGTATTAAGATGGAACTCTGGGAGTGCCACATGGACAGTGATTTTTAAAGCCATAATACTAGAGACCACTAGTGACGATACTATATAAACAAAGAGTGCTTTTGCTTATGTCTGTGTGTGGTATACGTCATATGTTGTACAGCAAAGAGCATTCTGGCTTTAGTTTATTAAAAAACTGTTAATCTTTGTTGGAGGTCGCTGTTTATTATGAATGTTGAAAATGGGCTGTATTATCGTTATTGTTTCGTAGATGGCTACTCGTATTCAGGCCTTGGAAGACAAGGTCAAGGTCTTAGAACAGTTACAAACCACAAAGAGTTCTGCTACCACCTTGGCCGCTTCAGTTGGCCATCAGAAATAATTGATAGACACAAGGCAATACAGCTGCTACAATACTTGCGATTGAAGGATGCAACTGAAACGAGAACCATGGAAAAGCGGATGAATACACCACGGCTGCAGATGAAATACAGGCGAGAGCAGATAGCTTGGAAAACGGGCAGCTCCAGTGTTTGTTCCTTGTAAGAGCAAAGGTCGCAAAGGAAGCCGGTGTTATTCTAAAGAGTGTGGGGAAGATCTCATAACATGGGTAGTTTGCTGGGGGGTTTCTCTTTCCCCCTACTTTCTTCATTGACCTGGGGGGCTAGCTAAAGTTTTAATTCTGGACTTCGTTTGGAGCTTGGGTCAATGAAGGGGTGGGTCCCCTGTTTTGTCAAATATCCTTTCATGGTTTTTTCTGCTTTTGTTTTCCTAGAGCATTGGTACATTTCATGAGAGGATCTTCAAGGCTGTTACACATCTATCTGTTGATAAAGTTCCCTTCTGTGATATTACCCAGGGGACCCTGCCCTTCGTTAGCCCTCTCTCTTCAACAGAAATGGTGGATTGTTCTCTGGGAATCGCCTCTCTGTATCAACTTCGTTTCTGTGACCCCCGTTACTTCAGAGCCGGAGAATTACACTATCAAATTTCCGTTTGGGAAAACCTCTTAAGGCTGATTTACATGCTACGATTGTCGACCCGATTGTATTACCGGGAGTGTGTCGGAACAACAATCGTACGTGTAAATGGCCACCCGATTAACCACCCGATTCAGATTCATTTTATTGTGGACGTTCTGAGCCTACCATAGTGTGGACAGATTGTACGCGTAGGCGGGAAAAACAAAATGGCAAAAATATAGCACCTTACAAAAATGTACTACGAATTATACATTAAAAACACTATAATTGCACTAATAAAGTCATGGCTACAAAAAATGTATGAAAAAAAAAAGAATAAATAAATATATGAATGAAATGATCAAGGAATGAATGTTATAGAGAATGAACAAAGGCATCACAAAAGAGTGAAAAAATAATGATTGAATGACAATGAATAAACAAAAGAATGCATGAAAGAATCAAATAATTGATTAATGAAGGAATGGTTGAATCAATGAATAAATTGAAAGAAGGAATGACAATAAATTTGAAGAAAAGAAATTGAATGAGAATGAATAAAAGATTGAAAAAGTGCTTAAAAGAAGGATTGAGAAAGTAACTGAGAGGAAATTAATGAATAGATGAATCAAAGAATGAATGAAAGAATGAAAAATCAGTGAATAAAAGACAATGAATGAAAAAATCACAAAGATTGAGTCACAATAAATAACAGAAAGAATGAATCAAATCAAGGAAGAAATGAATCCAATAAAGGAAAATATAATTAATGAAATGATGAATTTAAAGAACGATAAAAAGAATAAAAAAGTGAATAAATGGAAAAATGAATGAGCTGAAACAAATCAACAAGGGAAAAAATCAAAGAATAAATGAATTTAAGAATTAATCAAAAATTCAAAGAATAATGAAAGTGAGTATGAAGGTTAAGGGACTAGTCATAAAGTACAGGGGGTTGGAGGAGGGGGGTGTGTGTCGCTATTGGCCACTACTGGGGGTTGGTTGTCACTGTTTCAACCTCAATTCATAATGGGATATCATAAAAAAATACAAGTCAATCCTAGTTTTAAGGATGAAGGAATAAATGAGTGAAATAATGAATGAAAAGAATGAATGAAAATATGAAACAAGGGATAAAAAAGACAAAATGAATAAAAATAATGGGAAGTCCATAGAAAGTGGAAAGGGGATGTGGCAGAGATCGTGGAGATGTGGGGAAAAGTGTGTGTCTTTTTGAGGGGGAGGCTCCCTCTCTGTTACACTTGCAATTTCAAACTTCAACCTTAAAGTGAGACAGTCCATAATTATGATTTGTTATCAAAATCTCTACTCAGGGGGCGGGGCATTAACAGTTGTCCACTGTCCCTCCCCCAGTAGTCCCCTTTAAAGGAATTAATTTATAGACATCACCCATGAACCCCCATTTTATTTGATTTTTAATTCAGCATACCATAATTATAAAAGTGCTTCCATGCCAATTTTAAAGAAAATCTATTCACAGGATCATTTGCCAGCGGACGTCCTTTGCTTGCATTAATATTGTTGTTTGCATAATTATTTTCCAATTAGTATAGGAAATCGCACAATCTTGAGTACAACTCGGAATTAATAGGTACGAGTAAATGTTTTGAAAGATCTCAAAATAGGACGAGCCCTTAGGCGAGTCCTATTTGAGAGTTTTCAAAACATTATGAGTAACTATTAATTCTGAATTGTACGAGAAGATCGTGCGATTTTTTATTTATAATACACTATACAAAATTTCTTCAAGGAAAGACAAATGTCTGACATATAGCATGTTTTCATTTAAAAATTGCAGACTTAAACGAGTAGACAATATTTCAAAGAGGGATGAAACTCCGAAAACAAAATAAAATTTTATTTAATTTTATTAATTTGTATTCTGAGCGAATTACAGTTATTTTACATTCCTATATAATAAAGCATGTAGTTTATTTACTGACAGGTTTGTTTATTGAATGAAGACGAGCGAAGAGCCCAAGACACGGCAAAGAAATATGATCAAATTTACGTTGTTTAAACATACCTGGCCTTTCAAATGGCTCAAAACTTCATTATCTTGAGCTTGATTTATCAGGTTCTTTTGGAAAAGAGTAAAATAGATTGACCAAATGACCATTTCTCTACTCTGGCATAGCCGTGAATCGATGTCCTTTGCTTAGTTTTGCAGCACGGCGTTGTTTGGAAGTATTTTTCTCTCCAGTGTTCTTGTTTTCCGTTTAAAATTGTTATTGTTAAATTGTTAAATTACTTTTTTATGTTCTATAATAACAATGCAGAACGATGTTTATTGCGCGTCGTTGTCGTTGCCATAGCGACTTTTAAAATAGGTACTCTACAGAGCACAATTAATGATTTAATTGTACTCCTCTCGTCCAATCAGAATCGAGTAATTTTGTATTGTGTATTATAAATAAACTTATTGCACCTGCACTGATACAAGATTAGTAAAAGTATGAATACAATATAAAAAGCTGTTAATTGTATATACATCACATCTTATACAAAGTTACATCAATAAACTGTCTTGACTCCTCCATCAAAACTCATACCTTTAAAGTTGTCTTTGTTAAAATTTATTTTGCTTTTTTTTGGTATCTCACAGGAATTGCTTGAAAAAGTGACCCCAATGTTAAAAAAGAAAGTCACAGTCATGAGAAAACTTGTCTGTGCTATGACAATGTCTAGCGGTGACCCTTCGGTTCTTAGCAACTTGTGAGAGCTACTCAAGTCTTGAGTTTCAATTCAGAATAAGTACAAGCACACTCAGTATTATCATACCAAGAGTGTGTGAAGCCATCTATTTAGTTCTGAAAGATGAATTCATGGCCTGTCCCCAGAGTGAGAATGAATGGCGTGTTATTGCCCAACAATTTCAAGACAAGTGCAAATTTCCAAATTGCTTAGGGGCTGGTGATGGGAAACACATCCGGCTAATATGTCCCAGAAGAAGTGGATCTGCCTACTACAACTATAAAGGCTACTTCAGTGTGGTGCTCATTGCATTTGTAGGTGCCAATTATGAGTTCCTATACGTTGATGTTGGCTGCCAGGGAGCATTAGTGATGGAGGAGTTTTCCGTAAAACCTCCCTCTGGAAAGCTGTTAATGACAACACCATCAAACTCCCACCTGCAAGACCACTACCTCAGAACCCAGACCCAGCATTTGAAGACATAACAGATGTCAGCATGGATTACTTTTTTGTCTGTGATGAGGCCTTTCCCTTAGGCATGCATTTGATGAAACCATGTGCTAAAAGGTGACTCACAGACGAGAAACGTATCTTCAACTACAGGTTGTCTCGTGCAAGAAGGGTGAGCGAAAATGTGTTGGTATATTGGCATCAAGATTCCGTGTCCTCTATACTATGATGTGCCTTAGCCCTGAAAATGTCGTTCTGGCATGCTGCACACTACATAACATGCTGTTATCAAGGTGTTCACAGGCCTACTCTCCACCAGGAAGCCTTGACACTGAAGACACAAGTCAAAGAGAGGTATGCAAAGAATGCTGAAGAAATGAGAGACTTTCTTTGCTATTATGTGAATGGCCCAGGCTCTATTCAGTGGAAAGTGCTTGTTGCTTAATGTCTTTTTTGATGAACCATTTACAGTGCAACTACGCTTATTTAAACAAATTTAGTCATAATTTAATAAATTAATTTACATATATCATTTAAATTTTCTGGCAAGAATTTTATACATTAGCTGCAAAACTACAACCCCATTGTATAGGATGTATGTATATAATATGATACATGTATGTACTTTAGTATCATGAATTCTCCTTCCCGGAGTTTCCCACAAGCCCCTACGATCCCACGCGCGAAAACAAGGTCAGGGGACAAATTTGCATGCGGATGTAAACAAACAAATTTAAATAGGCAAGCGCTTTCTACGGGAGATGTGTTGTTTATCTACGCAAATATGGGGGAAAATGATCGGTGTTGCGTTTAGAAATGCGGCCACGATCGGAATGAAGGAGCTAGATGTGTTTCCACGTTCACCTCAAGATTTATTGTCGAAATACCAGGCTCTACTTAGATATGATGTTGCAATCAACAAAAGGACAGTCGCATGGACTCCGACCAAAAATTCAAAAATATGCAGCTGTCATTGGCCCCCAGGAGAATCACCAGGTAATTTGAGCTCACCTGATTTACGAACAATGTAGACCATCTAATGAATAATGTATTTTTATCGTTGATTGATCTCTTCAGGTGCGAAATCGAGAGCACATTTGAAGATGTCGAAGCTCCCAACGATTTTACCGTTCGTATCACCTCCAAAGGAAAGATCTACTTGGAAATGCCGAAACAGAGAGCAAGTTGGCACCATCAAAAGAGAAGTAAACAAGTCAGCTATTGCCTGTGATATACCATGTCATGTAGACTTAACTGCGACTGGCACTACGTCTGGAGAAACCCTGGTACAATCCTCAGCTTCACAGTCCTCAGTCACATCAACTACTTCAGCCCTGTCGCTTTCAGACCACGACTACTACTCTTCCAATATCGACTCTTCTAGCAAACAGTTTATGAATGAGTTGAAGAACAATCAACCTTTTTACTTACATTACCTTGAGACACTTTCTAAAGCTACTGCTTACGATAAAGCGATTAACAATCATTCCTTATTGACACTCGAATCAATAAAAGACGACGATGACCTTATAAGACTGTACACTGGTTTTATTAACTATCAGACTTTCTTAGCTCTGAGCACTTATCTAGAACCAAAAGGTAGGAATCTTCAGTATCACGGTGGCGGTAAAAAGCGAAAACGTGCTGATAATTTCAAAGATAAAGGCTACACTAACAAACCAGGTCCAGACAGGCAAACAATAACACAAGAAGAATTGTTTATGGTACTGTACAGATTGCGATTAGGTGTACCATCTCAAGAATGTGCTCACCGTTTTGGGTTAAAATCAAGTACTTATGAATCTATTTTTAATACCTGGGTGGTTTTCCTAGCTCTGGAACTGGAGGCATTGTGCGAAATAAATGCAGATGTTAGAGTTAAAGCTCGAGCACAATGTTTTGAAGACTTCCCGGAAGTGGTTATTGTTCTTGACTGTACTGAACTCTTTGCAGAAACTCCAAGCTCTCTGAAAGCCCATAAACAGCTTTTCTCCAATTACAAACATCATAGTACTGTCAAGTTCCTTGTTGGTATTAGTCCTTGTGGTGCTGTGACTTTCATTTCATCAATGTTTGGTGGCCTGGCTTCTGACAAGTTTATTACTAGAGTAAGTGATGACCTATTGAACTCACTAAAAGGGGAGAAGCTGTGATGGGGGATAGAGCATACTCTATTCAAGATGACTTACCCCCCGGAGTAAAGATAATTACCCCACATTCCAAACCAAGATTCCAAACGCAGTTTTCCCAACAGCAAGTAGAATCAAGTCAGAAAATCTCAAAAGCAAGCGTGCATATTGAAAGAGCTATTGGACGCATAAAGGCATTTGGCATACTTGAAAGAGAAGTTAAAGTGGCTTCAATACATCATTTTGAATATGTGTTTAAAGCATGTGCTTATCTTGCAAATTTTCAGCCTCCATTTTTGAAAATGACTGAGTGATTTTTACAAAACAAAACAAAACAAAAACCGTACAAAACAAAAATCATATCCCAACATAATTAAAGTATAGGCAGGGTTGGTAAAGCTGTTTAGATAGATCTAGCTCTCCATATGTGACCATTGTATTCACCATTAGTAGACATAGCTAGTTGAGGAATTAGCCCCATGCAGATTTGATATCAAATCAAAATGGCAGGTTTTTTGTTTCAATTCAACATGAAATGTATTTATTTAATTAATTTATTGATTACAGTATATTGTTTGGATGTGCAAATGGGTTAAAAAACATCCCAGCCTAAGTATATGATAATTATAGACATTTCAATTGGAAAATATATATTCATATATTTACATATAATACAAGTAAAATATGTGGATATAAGAAAGTGGAATGTAAATTCATTCATTCAAAATTGGCTTTCACTCAAAACATTTAATTTTTTTTGGCAACCGTTAGGAAAACGATGATATTAAGAACTTAATATGTTAAGGTATCAGGGTACCCCAAAGTTTCTCAAAAGGGTCGATTTTTACATTTTCTGATAGAATACACAATAAGCTATGATTTAGTGAAAAAAATATTTCACTAGCGATTTTTAATAGCGAGTTATAAGCGAAAAACATTTTTCCGGCTTAATCCCTGTCAATTATCTGTTGACATCACTTATCGATTGACCTGTCATCAAGAAAGCTTGTCGGTGAAGAATATATTTGTCTAAACTATCGAAACCTTTGCAAAAAGATTATTCACAAGAGCCAAAGTTCAATGGGATCAAATTGCCTTGACTTCCTGCCATTTGTGTGGGAAACGTAACAAGATTTTGGTTGCTCTTTACTTCAGCTGTCATCGGGCAAGATTATGTAGTAGCGCTGCTGTGTCTGCGAGATGTCATCCCATTCGGCATTCAATGTAGACTTCACTGGGCTATAACGACCATCTGTTATACTGTTAATGCTGCTATTGAGTATTTCTCGTTTCTGTTGTTGAATTTCTTTTTCGTCTAGCCAGATACTTATTTCTTCCTCAGGAACTGAAAATTGGAAGACTGGGAGGATGTTGTCTGTGCATCACTAGATTCTTCTTGTAATCGACTAGGGCCTGGCTCTTCATCCATAGAAACAGCAAAAAGGATCTCACTCTCGTTTCTTCCAAAAGACGCATCTTCCTCTTCACCAATACCCTGTATCACACAACATTAGACAACATATTTCATCAATATCTTAGTGTTAATGCTGCACCTGGCTTCCTTAGGGTACCTTAAAGCGTTGCAACATTTTTGCTAACATATTTTATTATTAATTAATACGTGCAAAAGGCTGAAGTCAAAGCTGTGCGTTAATGAGTTAGAGAAGTAAAATTGAAAAAATAGACATAAAAGAAGCTAGAGTATTTTGAGGATTTGGTAAACTACGTGAAATTTTTATTATCATTTATTTGCAACCACAGGAAACACATAAGTAAATTGGTGCGCATTGAGATCAACCCTTCAAAACCACAGGAAACCCATAAGTAAAATTTTGAAATACATTCAACTCTCGCCTTACGAACACCCCGATATTGCGGACACTAATTTCGGTCTCGAGGGTGTCCATCAACCCTTCATCACCACAGGGAACCCATAAGTATATTTGCGCACAATACGCGGTTTTTGCGCGGTGTAGACAGTACTAGTGTCGATATCAAAAGGCTAACTAACCTGTTCTTCCTCTTGAGTGTTTTTATCTTTCAATGCTTTATAGTGCCACGCTCGACAACTTGAACATATTGCTGTTTAAAGGAGTGTAATTAGGGACCGTTCATTTTTTATCAGGGAGGGGGGGGGGGGGTGGAATTCCAGCAGGAGTCCATACAAGAAAAACTAGCCCCCCCTCTATAAGCCTGATTTTTTTTAATGACTCCCCCTCTCCCCCCAAAAAAATTCCACCGCTTCCTTCCCTCCCTGATAAAAAATGAATGGTCCCTAAAAGGATATCAAAAGTTTGTTGCAGTTGTATAAATGTTGGCAATCCATGTACTTTAATGTCAGATTATTTCGTTTTTCATTATCATTTACAGGCCCGTAGGCTGCATTCTGAATGGGGATTCGTTTCGGAATCAGGGTGGATCAATTTTCTGTAAAGAATAAAGCTCTTGCTCTTCTGATAGCAAGCAGAACATTTTCAGAAACCATTTACAATAACGACATTATGCGAGCGCGAAGCGCGAGCCGCTCGTCAAAGTAAGGCATGAAAGTAACTCAAAAGTACTACATTTCTGATTCAGTAAATGAGTAGTTAGCATATATAACTAGTTTCGGATTTGGTAATATTATACATTTTAATTTGCGAGCGCGAAGCGCGAGCCGCTCAGCGATAGACAGTAATGTAGTAACTCAGAAATGTTCTATTCTGTTTCCGTCCCTTACTTAAAAATAACTGATAAAAGCTCATTGGTATGATGTTTTTAATGGCCCCCCCTTTTGACATTGATTCTTCTACATGTGCCCCCCCTATAGGCCTGATTTTTTTGAATAGCCCCCCCCAGATTTCCACCGCCCCCCCTCCCTGATAAAAAATGAATGGTCCCTTATAGTACAAGAAATCAGCATGCGTTTGCAAATATTTACAAGAATGTTATTCTTTCTTACCTGCACCAATAGCAACGACAGTTTGATGAAGCAAAAATATATCCTTTGACATTTGTATGTTCACTCGACGGGGTGATTTGAGCTGCTTACGTTGGCCCTTATGATTGGGATATGAACAACTATTGTTCTTACGTCCAGGCCAGTCAACTGTAAGTTGTCTCCGGTGTTTTGGACACACAGTCATGGTCAATATATCTTGATCATCAAAAGGTTTTCCAGCGCGATTTAAAATTAGCTGGAACTCGCTTAACTTATTACCGGCGGTTTTTCCACGCTTGTGACCTATGCCAAGCGTGACAAGATGAGAGTCAACATCTCCAATACACGAATTCAATGGCACAATTGTTGACCCTAGTCCAACA
This sequence comes from Telmatactis stephensoni, assembly GCA_029948255.1. Classification (NCBI taxonomy): domain Eukaryota; kingdom Metazoa; phylum Cnidaria; class Anthozoa; order Actiniaria; family Isophelliidae; genus Telmatactis; species Telmatactis stephensoni. The sequence continues at coordinate 12,416 of JALIZF010000553.1, read as the reverse complement.
GAGCCACACGACGATTTTTCCGAGAAAAAGGTACAATTTATCGGTGGATCCATGAGACACAGCACTTCTCTAAGTACGACGATAAGTCAAAATGATTTGATTGATTGTGCAACACAGTTTCGCAATAAAATGTTTGCTAATGAGACAGTCTTGGAATTCCTTCGTTGTTACTTTATAATAATACAACCAAAGTCTTTGAAATAATAGGGTATTTTTTAATCACGAACAGGAAGTTTGTCAAAATCTTCACTTCGTCTCAAAATCAGCTTTAGATAATTTTATTTTTCACATGTCAGGCGCGCGAGAAACTGTCAACTTTCCCGGGAAATTTTAATTAAAATTCAAGACAGTTTTGTCACGCAATGGCTCCTAGAATAGGATGTCATCGCCTTGCTTATCTTGATGTTAAGTAAATACAAGTGCTGGCATAATCCAATAAGAATTATCTTTCATTTCTTAACTTAGTTCGTGAGTAATAACAAAAATAACAAGAATTGTATTCGAAAAACCGATAATAAACACCGAAAATTTAGCGTAAATGTAGTTGACAGTATAGTAAGTTCGAAAGCCAGCAATAGAAAACCAAAAAAAATATCCGAGTCAAACTTTTTAGAAATAAATAGAGGAATAAATAAGCTTTCATTACATGGTAGATTTACGAAAATAAACTACCGCACTAATGAGAAAACAGGCTTTGAAAATGACTGATTTTTCGGTCTACGGCGATGTTAGCTTTGTATGCAAATTTCAAAAACCTCGCAAAAATTCAGAATACACCGGAAGTTGTTTAAAACTCGGAAATATGTCGCTGATAGAAAGAGGTTAACGAGCAAATTTAAAGAAATTCATAAGGCCAAGTGGTTATGATTTTATAGCGGTCCAAATATTGCGTAAATGTACGCTTCTGAGAGGGTCCTCGGAGTCAAAAAGTGAGGGGGGTGGTCAATCTGAGAACATAAAAGAGCGAAGAAACTTTAAATACCACAGATCTTCATCCCATCCGATAGTCTTTCAAGGGACAAAAAACAGAGTTAATCGGCCGACCCCCATCTTTGCGATCTGCCCGGTCTACTCTGGCAATGACACTTAAGCGGTTTAGTGGATGTGAAGAGTACTTTTATGAACTAGTAATTTCTTTTATGTATGGAGAAATTTTGCTACAAAGAAAAACTTTCTTTTTACATTTGTTCGATAGCTTCTCTTTGTTGTTTGTGGGGCTAGCTACAACCATATATTGACGATAAATGCACAAAACGTAATTACTTCAATTAATTAATCTGTCAATGGTCAAGTGGTAATTTCTCTGACTTCCGATCTATAGGTCCCAGTTCACGTCCCAGAATTAACTTATCATTTTTTCTTTTTCTTTTCTTTTCGCTTTTTTTCTTTTTTCATTAGTTTTCTTTTCAGTTCTTTATAGTTCATGTCTATTTTTTGCGCTAAAGAAATTACAGTAGCTCAGCATATTATTAATATTTGATCATTCCAACTGACTATTCAAAAATTCCCTAAAAGCTTTACAGTGCGGTCCAATCTTAATGTTTGAATTTGTGGGAGCTATGATCAATTATTGAAAAATAAATATTGCTTTAAAGATGTCTCGATCTAGACTAATTCCATTACATGGCCTGGGGTTCGTGCACGGGTATAGGTCGCGGCCACCACAGGAAGTCCAACTGAGGAGCTGCCATAAATCAGTCTAATCAGGCTGTTCCCGATGTTAATCCAATCCACGAGTTATATACGCCATTGGCAGTTTGACTTTAAGATTGATTAATTTGACATTTAAATGTCCTCGACTGCAGTGCAACATTTAAATGGGAGTACTTCACACCCAATTAGTTGTGCGGATCAACTAGTTTTTAACCCTATTCAGTTACCTGAACCACTTAAAACATGTTTAAAAACTTGTTGGCGTGAATAGACGAGGAAAAAGATTTTTATACCTTGTTCAGATATTCACACTGAATAAGTCGATATATAAAAAACTGATAATACGAACGATATCCCAGTATAAGTAGAAAGCAAGCTCCAAATCCTTGCAGCTTCAGAGTGTTTCTTGGCCTTTTCGTAATCCCCCTGATAGAAAGCTTTGTCTACCTAAGTGTTTTGAGAAACAGAAAACAAAGAATAAATTTACAAGAAGAACGAAAATACTGATTGAAAAGCTTGATTGTATATGGAACTTACGTTATGCTTGTGAAATTCACTCTAACACAATCTTACGATAATGATCTAAAAAGGTGTCTCAAATTTCTAATATCTACTTTAGTTTAGCCGCAATCCCATACTAAAGTTCATCAATCAATTTTAAAGATAGACGTAACAAATAGAGCCAGAACTTTTGAATGAAAAAAACAAAAACAAAAAAAACCCATAGATATCAGTAACAAGACGCTCTATAAGCGTTTACTCAGGTACCTTTTGCCGCAGAAAACAAGGCGCACGCATTTTAGAAGGTCTATATAGAAGCAAACAAGATCAAAAAATCACTGGCCCAACACGGTAGATATAAAGAGGTTATTCGATGAATCAGTTTATTCAACAATGTTCTGTATAAAATACTTGAGATATAACGCGCGCGATGATTGGCTGGCTACCATGTTTATATCAGAGGACAGAGACATGGCTCACTCAAAAAACGTCGAAAATATTTTATAAAAGCAATATAAAACGATCGCTTATGTCTCTGTTCTGTGATAAACACGATGGAAGATGTAGAGCACTCGAAAAGCAGGAGAAACACTCGGCTACGCCTCGTATTCCTAAACTTGCTTTTCTCTTGCTCTAAATCTTCCATCGTGTTTACATCACAGAAATCTTCCATCGTGTTTACATCACAGAACAGAGACATGCGCGCGCGTTTTATATTCCTTAATTGAACATTATTAGCCTACTCTAGTAGAGGGGAACCTAATGATATCATGATCAGCAATTGTATTTTCTTTGTATACACACGAGCCTTTAGGCGAAAATACAAGTGACTCGTGGGATATTCCACGGTATTCCACGAGAAACCTGATTGTGTGATAACTAGTATATATATCTCATAATATCTGGAATTCTAACAGTTAATTACGTACCTTTTTTGCATATGATAAAGCCACAACTCCAAACAAAGGACAACAAAAGACAGCCCCAAAAAGTGACTTTCCAAAGTAGCTTTCAGGTTTGGTTTCCTAAAATCAATTTCAATTTCGTAAAAGTGTTCGTTTTGGTACAGTCTTTTAAAATATAGACTGATCCCAGAAGTCTGTCTGTTTGCTCCTCAGATGGGCTCCCTGTGGTGGTCACAAATACTAGGACTTATAGAATCAGTCTAAGCAGAAACTCATATCAGTTTCTGGTCTAAGTGTTAATGCAAATGTAAATAACCTTAATTATATTATATATTGATGAGAATTTTTAGGAAATAATAGTGATATATTAGTGAAATTTAAGCTAAGTACAGACTAATCTGGATAAATTTGAAAGCTCATTTCTTCTGGTATGTTTCCGCGCTACAAGGACTAAGGACGTTTTCTTATATTTAGACAAAAGAAAAACGCCCTTTTAGCGTGGACCTGCTCGTAGCAACTTAATTAATGAGGATCTGTGTGGGCATCGCCTAATGAACACTTGGTAGATTAGATTGCGCTGTTCCATCAGCCGAAAAATAAAGAAGGGTTAGTTGGCCAACAATTTAAGCTGTTTTAACACTAGTCTGAATATATTTGAAAACCGCAACTGTGCCTTTCGTCTATACTCTTTTTTGGCGTTTGTTTCCAGTTTTGTCTCAGAAAACGCAGTTGTAGACTCAGGGAACGCACTATTTGTTTTTGAAACACAAAAAACGTTCGAAAAAAGCGCGAAAAATAACGCTATAATAATCGCTCCTAGTCTCCCTCGGACAATTTATTTCGAACTTTTTTGTTTTTCAAAAGAAATAGTGGGCTCCCTGTGTTGTAGGAAGCGAAAATTATCGGAGAAAGAAACGTTGTCGAAGTCATTGAGACTAACGTATCCTGCGTCTTCATTGGACAGGAAATTTGGAATGGTCAAGAGAGAAACTTTTCAGTACCTGATACGGAATAGAAATTAGGTGCTCCCCAGTGACTGGCTCCTGCTCTCCTGTGTGACCAGGCTGTTGAGCTAGTGTGATATCGATTGGCTGATTTACTGGGCAAACAGGTTCACAACTACTGCCATGCAATGAGCGGCATGTATGGCCACCAAGATCATTCCTTACAGCGCCGTCTAAATATTACAATATGGCAGAGAATTAGCAGGCGTTGCAATTTTTTATAGAGTGCACGTGGTAAATGAAAAAGTTCTTTTTTGGAATTGTTCCTTTTCAAATTTTCATGTATAAAAACTGAGCATAAATCAACTAAGGGCTAACACGACAAATTCCCAGTTTACTTTGCACTTGAACATGGCACCTTAACTTAAACATAAACATTAACATGTTTTGTGTGCAATAAAATTTGATTTGATTTGATTTGATTTGATTTGATTTGATTTGATTGATTTGATTTGATTTGATTTGATTTGATTTGATTTGATTTGATTTGATTTGATTTGATTTGATTTGATTTGATTTGATTTGATTTGATTTGATTTGATTGTAAATGCTATATTTATAGTGAACGCGCGTGCATTTAATTAGCTATGACGTTAGTCTCAAAAAGGGCATGAAAAAGAAATGATGAGCACTGAAAGCGAGCGGACAATATGACAAACGTGTATTTTCTGTTAAACAATTTAGTCCTGAACACGTACGTTTTTATGACTAAATATTTCTAGTTCTGTACTATAGGTTGATTAGATTACATTGATTGCATTGATTGGTACGGTAGATTTTTTTAAAAGAAACGCATGCACAGGAACGTATTAAACACAATTTGGTATTCCAGTCGCGATTATGCAGTGCATCAAGGTAGAACATATCATATGTTCTGCCTTGATGCACTGCATAATCGCGACTGAAAAATGTGAAAATTCAATAATGTACTAGGCTTATTTTCGATGATTTGTAACCTGAGTATCACGCTCTCAGGGAGTGGGAGGGTGGAGAAGAGGGAGTGAATCGAAAGGCGAATGTGTGCGCAATTGCTATATATATATATATATATCTATATATATATATATATATATATATATTATATATATATATATATATATATATATATATATATATATATATATACACCAAATCCCTAAAACTTTGATATTGTTCTGATATATATACATATATATATCCGCCATTTTCTATTGTCTTTCCTTTGTTCTCAAGTTTTTCCCTTGAGAACAACCTTCAGAACAAAAGGAAAGACAATGGAAAATGGCGGATATATATATGTATATATATCAGAACAATATCAAAGTTTTTGGGATTTGGTGTATATATATATATATATATTATATATATATATATATATATATATATATATATATATATATATATATATATATATATATATATATATATATATATATATATATATATATATATATATATATATATATATATATATAAAGGTTACTAGCCATATTACAAACCATGGAGTGCTCCATCATCGTCCCTGCAATCGTAGCCCACATTTGTAAAACTAGACATTTGTGTAGACATTTTTTGTTCTTTGCTGCTGAAAAAAAAATACATTTTAAATATCTGATATAACTAAGAGCAATTAACGTAGCTGTTATAATAGACGATCAAATAACGGTTTGTACCCCGAACAATGAGCAAAAACGAGGCGGGCACGGAATGCTATTTGTGAATCATGAGATAGAGCAGATTTCGTATGACTGTGAAAACGGCACCGACATCATTGTCGTGATGAACGGTTCATGATAACGTTCACTTTAAAACTGAAATGTTTCTCAGCTGATATGATAAAAAAGACTAGAATCATACTCAACTAGACCTCTTGTTTGTTATTATTTAATTTAGGCTTGTCCCTACTCAGTTTGATCTTCAAAATGTAGGCCATATGACCTGAGTAGTATTCGTTAAGTAGAACATGTAGGCTGTCGCCGAAAGCTTTTCAATACATTATATTAATTATGACCATCTTTTCTGAAGTCGATTGTAAGGTAAATACTAAGGAATCATTAGATCAGACTATAAATATTAAGAATGTACAAATTATTGATGTCATTGAAGTAAAATTTTATATAATAATAATAATAGTAATAATAATATTTTAAGAGGAGCTAGACTATTTCTCGCCATTCAGCGAAGAATAGCTGTTCAGTACAAAGCTAAAGTTAATTATTACTTTCAGAAAGTTTTGGTTGTTTTAGTGTATACGCGTAAGTGGTTTTGATTAATAAAAGTTGGATAAAAGTGTTAATCCAAAGTGAAAATTTGAATCGAAAATGACGGTTTTAGGTCTTTTTTTTGTTTTTGCTCAAGTTGCTCAGCTGGAAAGTTGTTAAATTTGAATGAAAATATAAGATAATAACTTTGTACAACTCAAAGGACTGTTTTAAACAAGCATCGTATCTTAGTAGATCAATTTCGATCTGAATGATAAAAATAGAATTTGAGTGTTAATCCAAAACGAACATTTGGATTAAAACTTGCACGAGGGGCTATTTTTAGGCACTTTTAATTTAGCCATTATTACTCGATATTGAAAAAAAAATCTCCTCTTAATGTTATTATGATTTAGTTACTTCAATGATATTTTAAAAATCTGTTTTCATGTACTTTCACACTAACTTACAAACGGACGTTTCTTACCTCAAGATGTCGATGTTTCTATCAATCTGAATATGCTGAAATCAGCTCAGTGTTTTTGACTGATATGTTGAATACTTAACTTTAATTTGACCAAGGACGTCTGTATATTTGATTCTGTTGGCTGAACCAGTCCAGCAAAGCAAAATTACACAATTCACAAATCAACGTCAGAATTTCTATATCGTATATGAAAAGTATAGAGAAATTCTATAATCTTCGTAGGATATATGTCTGAACCAGTAAAGATGATGTATCAGGACCGCATATACCGGAACGTGAACCAGTGGAGCGTACTGGTAGACTAATAGTCTGTACAAAGCAAAATGAACTTCCTGTGTCTAAACTAATACACAGGAAGTGTATTAGTGTACAGTAATCCGCATCTACGAAATAACCAACAACACGCGAATAAATAAGTCGTTTATATTATTACATTTGTCTCCGCGGGGGGGGGGGGGGGGGGGGGTAGGGGGGGGGGACTCCGATCGGAAATGGACGGGGATACTCGTCGTACCTTTTAGGGGTCAAAATCAGCGATCTGGTACCTTTTAGGGTGTCCCAGACTTTAGTGGGCTACTAGAGACCTAGCTGGTACCTTTTAGGGTCATTTTCCTCCATCAACGATTAAATACTGGAAACAAAGATCGGATTGCACGACCATCAAATTGTTCGTATATTAATAGACACAATTGATCGCTTGATTGACTAAAATATGCAAAATGTTAAATTTAGTGTTTTTGAGTTGGTACCTTTTAGGGGTAAAAACATGTATTGCCACGCCCACCCAGATATGACTTTGGTACCTTTTAGGGGTCATTTTTAAAATTTCCGACGAGCATCCCCGTCCACTTATATATGAGTTCCCCCCCCCCCCGGCATTTTTTTTATTTATTTTTATTTTATTTTAATTCAATATTTTAACAGGAGCATCTAATTTAGCTGTAGCTAGTTTGAATAGAGTCCTGTGTAACACAATAGAATCACAAAATTACGGAATAAAGGAAAAACAATACATGACAAATTCACTTAAATTATACTGATACAATTGAAAACATATTCAAAAACAGGATTTTGCGCTTCAAATGTCGCTTAGGCTAGATCTAAGTTCTTCGCGGTTTAGGATTTTAACGCTTGAAGTGTCGTTTTGCCTTGATCTTAAATTCTTCGAGGGTCAAACTTTGTCTTATTGCTGATGGAAGTTGGTTGAATTTGCGCGCCCCATTTATGCGAAAGCTACCTTGGTACTTAGTAGTCTTGGCTAAAGGAATGCGCAGTAAATCTCGATGTCTAGTGCAATAGCTATGAATTTCCCTGGCATGCTTGAATTCACCAATGAGGTAGTCTGGGGCTACCTAGCAACACTTTAAGCATCGGGTCTTGCAATTCAAACTATCGAGAACAGTATTTATATTTAGCCCCGGGGCCGGGCTATGTTTTAAGACACACCGGCACTAGGCCGGAACCCCCCCCGGGGGGGGGGCAGAACATGTTGCAGGGACATGAAGCCATCCATAATGATATAAGAAAAGATAGCAGACAAAGAAACAAACAAAGAATATTCCGTCAATTCAAAAGAAAGTATGTTTTTGAAGACTATCTAAGTCACGTCACCAACATGCACTAAGCACAGAGTGGCTTTCACAAAATTACGAATCAGTAATCATAGACTTGAAGTAGAAATGGGACGGTATAGAAGGCCGTACCTGATTTATGAACAAATTAAGGATTTGCCCAATGTGCCATATGGGAATAGAATCGGAAAAGCATTTTCTTATCTGGTGACAACTTTATGACACCAACAGAAATGAATTAGCAGAACTTATTGAAAAAATACTAATATTAATATCAACAACATGAACACTGATAATCGTTTTTTATTTTTGATGAATCCCAGAACAAGCTTTCTACAAAAATTGTGTCATCACATGTATATAAATGCATGCTGATACGAGAAAGGCAACTAGAAACTTAAAATTATAGAGTATATAATATTTAATATATTTGGATATCACTTATGTATTTTAAGTATACAGTGCCAAATAAAACGTTTTGTTGTTGTTGAAGCAATGACAAAAGATGTAACTTTTTCTGCAACACTGCGCTGCATGTGTCAACCCCTGCAATGTTGTGCGCAATGTTGCAGAGGTGGACACACGCTGTAACTCTGTTTTGTGCGCAACGTTGCGGAAAACGTTGTAGAAGTAGAACTCGATCCTTAACCTGCAATAATAATAGTTATAATAATATAGGGGTGGGCACACGGTGTAACTGTTTTGTACGCAATGTTACAGAAAAGTTTCACAAGAAAAGTTGCATGGTATTTTCAGGAGACGTGTTTCAGGATAGAGCAGATTTCGTATGAGTGTGAAACGGACCGCGCCGTGCCGTGACCGTGTCAGTGCCGTGATGTCTATGAAAAACATTCGAAATTCCTGTCGTAACCGTGCCGTGTCCGTGCAGTGCCGTTTTCACAATCATACAAAATTAGTCTATACTCTAAGGTAAATTGCAAGTTTCCTATAAACGAGTTTTTATGCCCCATTTCATTTGTAGGGTTTTTTATTTTATAGCGGGGGCAGATCCCACGAAGGCCTAGTTTTCACTAGTGACATAAGCATAAGCAAACAACATACGCAGACTCAGTAGGGTACTGCTCATTAGTGGTGCTTGTCTTTTCTCACACCTCGGTGATAAATGAAGTACTGAGTCTGCGTATGTTGCTTATGCTTATGCTAATGTCGCTAATGAAAGCCGGCTGAACAGACGTAGTTTTATAAAAAACTATTCATTGTATTGTAAAAAGTGTTGGTCTAAGGGGGGTTAAGGTGCGCCCATTTAACGACATGGGAATTTTGGCTCTGGTAAGAGAACCAGCACTTAGAGTTTTTAGAGTTCATCTACGACGCCAGCCAAAATCTTTAAAGTGTTGCACTGTTCCAACGAGAAATTTGTAACAGAAACTGCGCATGAGGTCAATAATAAGTTAAATAAGTTCTGTTATTTTTCCTTAGCATGGACATCAATAGGTATTCATGGACATTTGATGAAAAGGTCAGCCGGTTATTTATCCTTAGCATGAACATCGATAGGGTATTTATGTGGATATTTAGCTACATGTGCTAAACACTCATGGTATTGCCCCTCTATATGCTTGGGTAAATCATGATATACATCATAAAATAAATCTCTTATTGGTGGTTTGAGAACTTTCTCTGCATCAAAAAATGCTTTGGTGACTTCTCCATAGATTTCCTCGTTCCAGTCTTTCTCCCGATGTTGATCCCACAATCCTTCGCTTTCCAAATAACACCTGGTAAGATAATGTACTATTATTTAGTAACAATATACGTAGTGATAGAGTGGTTTCACGTAACCCGTGAAACAACATCGAATGCATGGTTAATAAATACCTTAATTAAATGACTGAATAAACCCCCCGGCGCGGTACCGAATTATAAGCCCACCTGATTGAATAGTACAGGTAATCATATGACCAGAGCCCACATTACTTTCGGCCTGCGGTCAATCACGTCGAGCAAGCGCAGTAACATAGTTTAACAATGTTCGAGTGAGTGAGTGACTCATTTGCATATTTTGTCCCCTCACAATAACTCGTGGATTTGCAACGAGTTAAAAACGAGTGCAATTAAGATTAACACCACGAATGATGTTTGACAATTGTTCCTTACAATTTCAATTTGGAACCATTTTCAAACATCACGCGTACGAGTGGTGTTGATCATTAATTGTACGAGTATTTCATATCGGATGACTTGTTAATCATATGACTACAAAAATTTATCGGGATACCTTAAAAAATTAACGATTAATTTGGCACTCTCCGAGCGCGTTTAGTCAGTAATTTTTGTGGTCATATGATTAGCTCTCTTACAACAATTTGATACGGCACATGTTGCATGGAACGGCGACTGAACCAAGCAGGCCTAAGAAAGCGCCAGCCAGAAATTCATGCGGCAATAGCAGTAGCTATTGTACCTTAGTCTTTCAATAGGATGGTTTTCTTTGTTCCAATAATCAATTTCTCTAGGTGAGCGATAAGCTGTTGAATCATAGTTGCTACTATGAGCACTGATCCTGTAGAGAAAAATGGTTTGAGTTTTAGATCGAAAGCCTTTTGAAGAGCAATGAAAAATGAATTTCAATAACGTAACTGCATGCCACCGAGAGGCATTGAAAATAGGTAATGGCATTATGCAGGGGCATACAGGGGGTTTCACATGATACGAAGCGATGCATGCAGCAATTTTGTGTATGTGTTTTGGGGGATAACGAAAGACCCGTGTGTCAGGAACTGATTGACGTGATATATGAAAAAAATAAATCAATTATGCGATATTCGTGACTCTATATATTGTCCAGTTCCACGTGATTTTTGGCAAGATCATCAAAAAGCAAATGAAGATGAAAAGGTCACTGAGGTTGTCTTTTTCTGTGGCGCTTTTTTCTAGATTTCAGTTCAAAACAAACGGAATTCGTAGAAGGTAACGATTGTGCGAACGATGTATTGAGAAAGTAATTTGCAATCATTGAGTAATCTTTCCTTGAGTTTCAAAAATATGCTAGTCATGATCTTCTCCCTCCCCCCCCCCCCCTCCCCCCCTCCTTGCTCTCCTCCTCCTCCCTCCTCCCTTGATTGTATAGTTTACCTGTATGTCATAGCTTCAACGATGACTGGCCTGGATTGACTTACTGAGATCTCTCGCGCCTTTTTAGTAGCATTATAGACTGCTAACACGTCATTGCCATCCACTCTTACTGCTAACATCCCGTAACTTTTACCCCTGCCAGCTAATGAAAAGCAAGTTACTGTTCGTACTGATTGATAGTTTGGGTAAAGCTGTGACTCTATACTTTGGCGGGAATTTAATTTTGCACATTCATGTTTGTGTGCGTATGTGAATTGCAGAAGTTGATATTTGCGATTGGCACAGATTGGTTATTCTTAATTTATGAGAATTTTATTTCCTATTAAAATTATTTTTTCGCGATTTCCATCTTGTCACGTACGATGTTTAGCAGCTTGTAGGACAATTTAACTGGTTACCGTAGATTTCTGAAGATTGTGTTTTAACTGTAATTGCGTCGCTTTTATTTTAACAGATGCTTTGCAGTAAATGTAGACCTGTTAGATTAGACATGAATCAAGTTTCAATCTGGGTTTCTACATGCAAACAACGCACGATTTCTACTTTGCCACTACCAAAAGAACTAAACGTATTTCTTGCGGGTGATAACTAACCTGGCTCGCGGGGCTGTACTTTAGATTATCTCATGATAAAATGCTTGTTGATATAAAACTGACTTACCTATCCCATCACCTCTGTACTGCTCATCTGTAGTCGTAGAAATTGCGTACCCATTATTTCGACTAAAATCGGTGCAAGAAAAACAAAATTCATTTCTTTGAGTTGCGTATACATGGAGGAAACCGCTCAAGCAACATTGTAACGAAAGACCGCGTAGCAAAGAGATAGAATGAAGTGGAAATTTGAATGAAAGATGCAGTGCTAGAAGAGAATTGAAATATCCTCCGAGGAAACTTTCCGAGCGGTGACCCTACGATCTACTGCCCTAATAAAGCAGAGATTTTTTTTCATTCTAACACCGCGTCCCAACAACTTTGTTACGCGCGGATTGACCAACATTTACTCTGCAATTTGCAATG
>JALIZF010000516.1:0-25495 GCA_029948255.1 Telmatactis stephensoni | reverse complement strand
TACTAATAGGCCAGAGTTATGGAGGGGAACTGGCCAGTCCCTGTATTAGATGGTCAGTCTTTAACCCGTTAACCCGTTGAAACAAAGTGTATTAGTTAAAGTGTAATAGTCGAATGACAAAAGAGCACAATGGAATTAGGTTTTAGTAGGGTGTAATACACTAAAGTGTGTTTCACGGGTTAATGAAAACCACTCTACCTTTTAGTAGGCTAAAGTTGTGAATGATTATCAAGAATTAAAATAGGGTTGTTGAGTAGATTGTCATAGACATCATATTAATCATTATCCTTATTACAAATTGTCTGAATACTAAGATAGTTGTTGTAAAGATTGCGAGCAGTGTCACTTTTTTCCACCGGATTCAGAAACGACGAGTTTGACACCGTAACAAAATATACCGCGCATGCGTGCCCCCCAGTCCTCCTCAATGTTGGCCTCAATAGAAACATTCGGCAGTCAAACAAACAAAACTTTGCCGCGAAACTTAAGCCACAGATGCCAAGCTCAGTCTCCCAAATGAGGTTAAGGACTTTGTAGTATATTCTATTGTCTGTCTTTTTCTCCCAGTGCTTTTAATTTCTGTTTTCCTCCTGTGCTCAAAATTAAGCTCAAAGATATGATATGGGAGAATCTAAAGAAAACAATTCTAAAACTATTGCCTGGGATTCCTGTGATGAAGACGCGGACGCGCGTAAGCCCGCGAAAACTAGCGCACGCGCAGCGTTTCAGTACCGCGGTGTCGACCAATCTCGTACCCAGACCAAGAGGAACGCAGGCTCTGGGTACGAGATTGGGTGTCGACGAGCTTTTTGAATATTTGGTTGCGCGGAAAATGGGGGCGACTATAGGAGAGGAGAAGGAAGGAAAAAAAGGGGGACGTACCGCTCCTTCATGTATTGTAGGAACTCGTCTTTACTGAATATATTCGGAGGAAAATGTGGGACTGCCCGCAGTATGTTGTGCATGGACTGCAAAACTGTTCCTTATTTTTTAAAAAATTGTTAAAACGTTTGTTTTGTTATTTGGTATGTTCTTTGGATATTTCATAAACGCTGTTCTTATATTGAATCCGTCCCTAACAATCGCCACATTTGAAATCCACCTCTTCTAGCCCAGATCCTGATCTATTTTATCCCGCTTCCGGCCGTTAACGTTAGGTTGCGGGGCACAACTCGTTACGCCTTGTAATCAGGTAATCGTTTATATACTGGTATCGGGCAGCCTTAAAATCTTACAAAATTTCTGGGTTGATCATGATTTGTTTAACAAATAGAACTGTGCATCGATTAGAGTACAGACGCACGGAAAAATGGAATCTATCTGTTTTATATAATATTTATCGAAACATTAATTCCAACCAATCAGAGCGCGCGTAAGATTCGATGACGCCATCTATGTGTGTGTACTCTAATCACACATGGTTGTTCGACCAATCAGAGCGCGCGTAATATGCCAATTATTATATAAACCCTACTTATTTTTGTTTGTTTGTTTGTTTGTTTTATCTTTTTCAAGGTGATAGTCTCATAACGCCACAAATTAAATGTGGCGCGTATTTGAGGTCGGCGCTTGCTTACAGTAATTGAGGCGGCATATATATATATTACTCTTGCTAAAGCTCTACTTTAATTTTTCATTGAACTACATAACTACTGAAGATCGACGTCTGTTCAAAGTGAATAGGTCAAATCATGAATATTACAAACACTCTAGTATTGTTCAATCATAAATGGGGCTAATCCAATCATAATGCACGCGTTGTAATTGATCCTCTGAATATTTTAATAAAATATGTACCGGTCCAAAGTCATTCATCGATAAATGGAACAAATACGCTTATTATAGCAGTCGCTTTATGAAAAATGCGATGGCTACATTCATTTCCCGAGCTTATCACAAACTGTGATGTGTTTGAATTGGCCAATCAGCATAAGGCGTATTTTTGAGAACACTGAATTAGTGTCGAAAAATATTGATTAGTTTTCACGAAATTTGTGCACACGACTTTGTTGCTACATCTTCCTTATATAACCTACTGTTAATTATTTGAGCCTTTCAAAAGCTCTTATTTACCAAAGTTCTTATTTGCCAACAACTCCAATATGAGCCGATTTTACAGGACTTTTGCATTCTTTTTGGTTATGTTTTTTTCTGTATTAGCCATCATTTCTCGAGCTAAAGGTAGGTTGACAGCTGTACAATGAACGGCTGTTGTTTTGCAACTGTCAGTTATAATCTTCTTACTTCTTGTTCTTGTTGTTCTTGTTCTTGTTCTTGTTGTTCTTGTTCTTCTTAATTGTTGTTGCTGTTGTTCTTGTTCTTGTTCTTGTTCTTCTTGTTCTTCTTGTTCTTTCTATATTTTTTTATCTAATTAGACATTAAAATTTATACTTGTTTAAATGCCGTTTGAATGCTCAACGATACCATACTGCTAGCGCTTTGCAATTGCTTTCAATTCAGTCCAGTGAAATTGAATCTGAATCTGACATCTAAAACCCGAACTAACTATAGTTAGCTTTCGCTAGTTGCAAATTTTGATATATATACAAAGCCGAAAATGATGTAATTTATCGTCATATATATTGTTTTCTTTTTTTGTATTTTAGTCAAGAAACACAAAAGCAACTTACGTATACCTATATTAAGTCTCCCATTCAGATTGACTAATGTCAACGTTTTTTGAAATATATATTTTATTGTGGATAAAGTAGAAACATAACAATACAGCGATATAGCCGTCATTTGGGTTAATGAGCCAATCAATTGATTATAATTAGTATTTTGCGAGCTTGCAATATGCAAATGTCAGTGTTTGGTAGCAGTGGTAGTGATGCGTATCGAAAATTCACAAATACGTCTTTCACAACTGTCCATCCGTAAATGGCCTGTAACTGCTCAACTTTGGTAAAAGATTACAGTTGTTTTTTTCAAGTGCATAGCTCACTGAATCAACAATGGCTTTCCGAAATGAGACTGATATCGTGTATACAAAACACTTTCTTCTTCAGCCATCTTGAATCATTATGACTTTAGGATTTGTAACCACGCGATCACCACATGAATGTGGTGATCGCGTGGTCACTAAACTGACATGCGCATGCAAGTTATACTGGACTCTCTTTCTCCGCGAGTCCTGGAGCGGCAAGAAAGAGAGTCTGGGACTGGACTAGGTTATACCAGTCTACGTACGGCGATTATTGAATTCGTTTTTTGCGAAAGGTTGTTCAAACTCCCTGCACAGAGATTTCAAAGGGTAACATTCCAAGAAAAACTATTTCGTTTTCATATTTTATAAATGCAGCATGTGGATATGGGGTGTAGTTGAAACTCAACTAGCTAGCGCGCTTTGTATATATAATTAATTTTTTCTCTATTTACAATTAATTAAACTGAGCAATAGCTAGGGAGAAGGTGTACTGTGGCAGGATCCCATTATGAGTAATGGGCTCCTGACTGTGGTTCGCTGGCCTAGCTATTTTGAGCGGATTTGAGCTGGGTAACTTTTCTTTGAATCCTTTCAAACAGAAGAATGCCATCTCTATTCCTCCATTCGCCGAAAAGAAGGAGTTAGATTTCGTAAGCACGTCATCCAGGCCCTAACTACCGACCAAGAATTGACGTGTCGTATCAAATGTTTCCTGGTCGATTCGTGTAAGACTTACAATTACAAAACAAAAACAGGAAGATGTGAGATCAACGACTCAGTTGAAAGTGAGCACCCAAAAGACCTTGTAAAACGACATGACTTCGTCTTCGTTGATATAAAGGTAAAGCGTTGACCTTTGACTATAATTTCCATTGACGAATAACACATTTAACTTGTTAACCGCACAAGACCTGATATCATTCTCAAGCTCCATTTTTCGGTATGATAAACACATGCATAAACCTATAGCCATTCAAAAACTCCTAAATTTACTAAAAAGAGGGGGACGTGGGGGCTAGCCAATGGCACATCAAAAAAGTAAAAATACCTCATTTCTATAGAAACCTGCACACATGAAATCGATGAAATCCCGCTTCCGAAAGTGAAATCGCCGATTGTTTTGGTCAGTCGGTTTGCGGTTTTACCTGAAATATCGAATACCGTAAAGATTGTCTGAATTATTTAACGAATACCGTCCCGTGGCTCTAAATCGCTAAATACCGCATACCTATATATACTTGACTAATGCCGAAATACTACATCGTAAAACGAAATTTCCCGTAATATCGCACAAAAAATATCGCCTCCAATACCGCAAAGCCCCACGTCCCTCCCTAAGAAATGTACGTATGGTTGTCGGACAAATGATTGAATGCATGGCTGTAGTCTTTCAATATATATTGACCCGATTAACCCCAAACTTCAGGATTTTGTACAGCTCGATCAGTGTATTCTATCGGGCTATGTGGGTCTTGTGTTGATTATCACAATTCAGGAACTTGTACCCAGTCCCCTGCTGGATATGAAAGTCCGCAATACCTCGTGCGTCCCCGTGCACCCTTATACGTTTACGTTTGTTTTAACCGCATAAACGCATTATGATTTTTTTCTATACGAATACAGTTCCGTATAGTTCATTCAAATAGGGTTATGGTTGTAGCTCTAAACTTTTCATTCGTGTTTAGACGGCTGTCCACACGAAAACGGTGGACGGAGCAGTTTCGAAAATATCCACGTTGGGGAGCGTTTTCGAAAATATGCGTTTAAGATTTAATAATAATAAATAATAATAAATTTATTTATATAGCGCACGTCTGGAAATTCAAGGCGCTTTACAAACAGAAAGAAGAAAAAAAAAGAGAAATAAAGATATAGATAATAAAAAACTATAAAAACCTATTTAAAAAAGCTACTCTTCGATTGACCTAAAATAGAAATGGCTGCAATTAGAGCAGATTTCGTATGAGTGTGAAAACGGCACCGCGCGGTCACGGCACGTCACGGTTACGGCAGAAATTTCGAATGTTTTTATAGACTTCACGACACTGACACGATTACGGTACGGCGCGGTCCTTTTCACACTCATATGAAATCTGCTCTACACGAGGTAAATGGTACCACAGTCCAAATAATTTTTACAATAAAAAATAAATAACATGAACGTGTTAGGCGTTTTCGTGTGGAACGGAAGTGTTAAACGCATGTAGGAAAACACGTGTGGACGGGACTTCAACGGGATGCAATTTTTTTACCGTTTCTATTTTTCAATTTTTGGATTAGAACTATTGTTATCCATTTTTATCTAATTTTGTAAATCTTTTTATAGGTATGCAAATCCAGCTTGGGGAAGGCAAAGTGTCAGTTGTGCGTCTGTTGACAAAGTAATATTCTTATAAACATTTCCCAGTAAAACGTGTCATACCATTTATGATGAAATGAACGGCAGGGCAAGGATGATTTTTGGCAAGAATGTTTCTATTTTTTGGCAACGCAAGGATAGTTTATACGCTTGCGCACTTATCTAGTCCTTGGTTTTTCTTGGTAACGGTCCACGTCAGGGGCATTTCTGGGAGCATGCGCAGTAAGAAAAATCGGCTCTGGGGACGAGATTGGGTCAGGGGACAACGACACTTTTGTAAATAACACAACTGAACATGTGCATTCACGCATGCTATATGAGACAGTTTTCTATCGTGCTTATTAATTTTCGAAATGATTATTTATAGTAGTAATAAAATTATAGATGTTTTGTGTCGATCGAATCTATAGCAAGGATATCGAATGCCACACCTAGAACAACTCAGGTGAGTGTACGAGGTATTCTCACAGCGAACACGCTCAGAAAGGTTGTTAAAGTTCTTGTTAACGTTAAGATAGATTTTTATGTAGTTGGACTCAGGGGCGGATCCGGATCCAGGGGGTTCCTAGGGTGCGCGGGAACCCCTTTCTTATCCTATAAATAAAACATTTTTATGTCGAGAAAGAAAAGTATCAAGAACAAGATAAATATAATGTGAATCGAAGTGAAGCCCCTCATTCTGAGCCTTGGATCCGGTCCGCCCGTGGGACTTGTAGTTAGATCGTTGAATCTCATCTTGTAATTGTAATAAAGCTAGAACAACGACAACAAAAACAATAACAAGAACAATAATAACAACAATAACAGCGCAGCAGCAACAACAATAACACACATGCAAACACCGCACGTAGTCCGAAACCCAAAATACATAGATGAGCTAGCAGAACAAGGCAGAACGCTACTCATGCAGTGAAAACACTCACAGTTTTATATATCCTTGCCTTGCCAAAACCTAGGGACATCTTTGACTTGAATTATCCTTGCCTTGCCAATAGGCTCACCGTGTAAATGTTGTCGTAACTTGATCTCTTTTCTTCATCAGGCTTAACGTTTTCCATTTCAGACCACGTACCCGACATTCTAACATGTACAGCTACATCAATTCTAATATAATACAATAGTCATGTTGAATGAACATTGAACAACAGGCGTTAATCAGAAATCTTTTGTTGAAGTGGAACTTGTGGAATGGATACTTGTGGAATGGAATGCAAACTTGAGGAATGGAAGCTTGTGGAATGGAATGGGAAATTTATTTAAACACGGTAGAAACAACAGTTAAAATAACTTAAGATTAAACTGATTTATATGTTTATTTGTCGTGTGAGATCGAGCCTGATTTAACAAGGTAAGCATTCATCCAAGATGGCTGTCGTGACGTCACATGCAACCTAGAGCAATTGTATTTCAACAGTTTTTGTACCACAATTTCTAAGCACTTGGAATGAAAAATTCCAAAAAACCAGATTACTGCTTGGCCGATGTGGAATGACATACAGGAACCATGGCAGGCCAGACTGCACTGGCCTAACTCTTGGGTAGCATTATACACAATAGAGTCGCAGAATGGATACAAGTTTATTTGCTGGCAGTTAACAAGGTTCAGTATGATCAGTGGGTGACGCATTGTAGTCCCCAGCAATATAGCTTGGACGGGCGAGATTTAAAAAACTTCGAGGGGTGCAACTGGGATTTGCCAGGGAACAACGATAGACACACAGTTAAAAGACCCCAATCATTGCCAGGTACATGAGGGTTGTAGTCAAAAACTGGCGCATGCATATTTCTTTGAGAATGGAGCTTTACGGCCAGCAGGTAAAGTGAACTATTCTCTTATCGAGGAGCAAGTCCATTAATACTGAGTATTGCTTCCACTACTTCTGCTTCTCCACTCAAATTTACAGTCAAATGAGTTTTTTAAACAAGTTCAGGTGGCCGGCTATCGGACAAGTTTCTGTAGAGTCAGTCTGTAGTTTTGGCCCAATAGACTCGACGAGAAACTTTTGTTCAGTCATCGGCCGGAATTCGAGTGTAATTTCAATAGCAGCTATTTAATGCAAGCGAAAGTCAACAGAAACTGTTAGAGTAGATTTCGTATGACTGCGAAAACGGCACCGCACGGTCACGGCACGGTTACGGCAGGAATTTCGAATGTTTTATAGACATCACGGCACTGACACGGTCACGGCACGGCGCTGTCCGTTTCACACTCATACGAAATCTGCTCTATATATATGGCTGATTAGTGTAGTGGACTGTTTAGTTCTATTTATGCTGCACCCCTTTACTCTAACTCGCAGCACTTCACTTTCTAGTAGAAATGGCTCGTATAGCGTTGGTTAGCCATGTCATTTCAGACCAACCGACCGACCGACCGACCGACCGACCGACCGAACGACAGACGGACGGACGGACGGACGGACGGACGGACGGACGGACGGACGGACGGACGGACGGACGGACGGACGGACGGACGGACGGACGGACGGACGGACGGACGGACAGACAGGCGCGGGTTAAGTAAAATTGCGCTAAGGTGTAAGGATCAAATGAATAAACTCAGTGAGTCAAAGAAAGAATTGTGCAAGCGTATACTTGTCATTCTTTTAATTATTAATCTTTATTTCACTTTTACTCATAGCAAATGTAACAGTTCCATTTATTCAAATATTCCTACATACATATGACACTAATATTATCTATGTTGAACAAAGGTACAAATAATATGCCGTTTATTGCTTTACATGTCATACATGTATGACTTCATATTATGAACTAAGGGGCTGTTTACATGATGACAAGTTGTCCAAGCTAGCCGGAACAACTCTTTTGTTGTCGTCTCTCTTAGGGACACCAAACAAAAATGTTATCCTGGTTAGCAGGGCCAAGTCACCTTCGTATAACCAGCCCTGAACCGATAAGTTTGGTTCGATTATACAATGATACAAAGTCAGACTACTACAATGACTTTAAATACGTTCCAAGTTGTTGTGTTTTTGCAGGTTTTTGTACAATTCCTGTATTTTTGGCCTAAACTGCTGACTTAAAACCATTGCTCAAAGTAATTGTAGTGCAATACTGTATCAACTTTTTGATGTTGGGCTGGTTTGCATACTCCTCAGACCACATTAGCAGCAAGTAAACAGAAGCCTATATACTGAAGATTGTACATTTTTTGTGTTGAGAGAAACTTCAGAAATGATTTAACAGCAGTATGCCCACTTCAAAAAGATTGTCTTTGGTTTTGTTACATATTGAATACTAAGACCAAAATGCACTATAATTATGGTCGATGTGTAATTAATTGGGAACCAAAGGCTGTAAATTCCAAATGAATTTTGGTCTTCAAATGCAACATGCAACATAACTGATGACCTTTCTTGAAAAAGATACAGATATACACATGCACATGTACAGTAGCCAAAGTTTTCTTTAAAAAGCTGATTTAACCTCCAGGGTCTGGTTGCTGGAAGGTGAGTTAGTACTACAAACTTAGGGTGAAAATTGTAGGTTTTCTTTAGACTTAACCGTGGGTGCTAACCCACTTTCAAGCAACAGGAGCCAGGGATCTTTGTACAAACCAAGAGAGAAAGTGATAAAAAAGACAATGCCCAAGACTGAGCTACTGTAGGGACCCCTCCCCTCCCCCCAATGTAAATGACCATTGGTATGGTGCACTTGAGTGGTAGCTACGTGTAACTAGAGCCCACACACTACCAGAGGTACTGTTGACAATGAGAATGAATTGATGTGCTTCCAGTTGCGAGAAAAAAAATCCAGGACTGTAACCAGAGCAAAGTCGTCACCAAGGCAGAATTTAGGGTAGTGGCTAATATGATAGCAAATCATGAATGGGTTTTATTTGGCAGAAACAAAGAGCAGGTGAGCCAGAGATCAGGGGGATTTACCCAAGTAACTGCCTTAGCTGCCTTTAAGCTGGTTATGGGCCTCAAATCCAATTTGTCTATAAAGTAGGGGGTGCCAGTTATAACACTGGTACAAAAACTGACAAGGTAAGGACAATTTATGGTAAGGATGATTGTACTTTTTAGTTCATATCAGAACAGTACCTGTTCTGGCCTTATCAGTTTTTGTTCCATTGTAACTGCAGACTTAGATTAGAAAACTTTACAGCATCAGGTGTAGTTTGATTGTTTCACTGATAAAAAATACCTGAGCCCTTCAGGACTGTAATTCTGTTGCTAAATAATATTTTAACTTTTACAAAATGGTACATTTTTCCTGCAAATAAACACAAGGAATTAAAAATTTTTGTATTATTCTTCTATTGACTATGGAGGAGGAAGAGTGAGTACAAAAGCGCCCAACTGAAGAATCTAAAATAATGTACTTTGATTTCTAGCCTGCATAGCTAACTCAAGGGGAGGGGGAGGGGGGAGGGGGAGGGGGAGGGGGAGGAGAGGGGGACTGGGGAGGAGGGACTGGGGAGGGAGGACTGGAGAGAATGGGAGGGGAGGGGTATCATGTTTGTAGTCTGGCAATGATGTGAGTTGATCATGAGTTTGTTTGATGTGTTGCTATCTCTGATCCCTTGCCATGAGGATTTTTCTCTGGGTCTTCTGGTTTTCCTCCCTCACCAATAATCTCATGAGTTGAGATGTGTGCATTTCATAAATTATACTGAAAGTAGAGTTCTAAAGCAATTGTTGAGAAACATGATCCCAAAAGATGTTAGGTTTTAGGTCTTTTGCTTGTGTCCAAATAACATATTAAATATTTACACATTATTTATTATCAATTTATTCTTACTTGAAAGTACACATTGTACAAGTAAGTTTAGTACAATATCCACAAAGGATCTGTCTTATGAAGGCAAGCTGTCTATGGTAAAGCTCTGGGGTTATTTGTTTGTTTTCTTTTCCCTTGGGTCACTAATTTAGAGTTATCCAGGCTACGAGGAACAACTCACCCTCATGAAAGCAATCCCTAACTTACATTATTATTCTGCTGTGCAGTCTGTTGTTGAGGTACAGTAGGTGGTCTGGGTTGTCGCACAGGGGGCGTATTAGATGGTGGCTGATCTAGAGATCCTCTCGGAACATTAGCTGCTAATGGTCTGGATTGTTGTTGTTGCTGCTGCTGTAATTGTTGCTGTCTTTTCTCCTCTTCTTGTAATTGTATTGCTAACTGTAAACTTAAAATTAAACAAGCAAATTGAGTGAATACAAGACTGGAAGTAGACTGTATAACAGATAGAGCAGATTTTGTATATGACTGTGAAAAAGTCTGTGTCATGCCTTGTTGTGCCATGCTGTATTTAAAGGTGCAGTAATACGAGCAACAAAATTGTGCAACTTAATTGTCACACAACAACACAACACACAACATACAAAATTGTGTTGAAAGTTGTAGAGCATTGATGCTCGTATTACTGCCCTGCATGCAACTTGTCATGCAACAATAACCTACGTTGCAGGTTGCAAAAACTTGTTGCACAAAGTAGAACCAATTTCTCCTTTTTGCAACAAGTAGCCGCAGCCTGCAATACCAATTTTGCTGTGTGACAAGTTGCATGCAGGGTGGTAAGATGAGCAACATTGCTCTACAACTTGCAACAAACAATGTTACGTGACAAGTTGCACAATTTTGTTGCTCGTATTACTGCACCTTAAGCGTTTTGATTGAATACCAATTTAGTTTTTTTAGTTTTGATTGAATACCAATTTAGTTTTTTTAGTTTTGATTGAATACCAATTTAGTTTTTTAGTTTTGATTGAATACCAATGTACACGCATCTACATGTACACACTGTATAACACGCTCTACAGTAGGAATCTGTAAAATTTAATTTACAAGTACACATCTAACTATAAAAGGTAATTTATTTTGTCAAACTTACTCAGACCACTCTTGTGAGGTCATACCAGTTGAAGGATCAGGCTGACTTGATACCCCTGCTGCAGCAGCAGCTGCTTCTTGTTCTCTTGCTTCTTGTTCTCTTGCCTCCCGTTCTCTGGCATCAATTTTTGATTGTTCCTCTTGTAAGGAAAGAGCAACAAGATAACTGCAATGGTTTGAGAGAAAATACTTTTAATATCAATTTGTTGGTGTTCTCCAGAGATTTCCAAGTATGGCATTGCAAAATTTGAAGTATTTCCAGGGACTTATAATTATTCATTCAATTTCATGAACCTATCATTTATTATAACTACAATGTATAATTAAATTTCTATGAGTAAATCACACTTACTCTTGGTCCTCTTGTGATATTCCTGTTGAAGAAGAGAGTTTTGGAGGTAAAGGTGGTGGTTCTGGTTGTGAAGCTGGGAGTGTCCTAAAATTGGCATCAACAAAGTAACCATCTCCTTCAACATTAGAAAGTGTTTCCCACATAACTTTATCTTCTGTTAAAAACCCTTGGTCTGTGACAAGGAGAAAAAAGTTCATTCTGAAAGAAAAAAAATCACATTAATTTAATAAATTCAAACACAGTAAACTAAGCCTATTTTACCATAGTGGTGTAATTGCAAGCACAATGCACTCTGGAAGATGTAGAGCACTTGAAAAGCAAGAGAAACGCTCAGCTATGCCTCATGTTAACATTCCTAAGCTTGCTTTTCTTGTGCTCTATATCTCTCAGTGTGTTTATATCACAGTACAGAGACATGCATGACTTATATTGTTTAAGTACATTATAGAGCTGATTTTGTATGACTGGGAAAATGTCACAGTCACAACACGGCACGGTTATGACATTCAAGAATTTCAAATGTTTTATAGATATTAAAGCACTGATACAGTCACTGGTATGGTGCTGTAAGTTTTCCATTCATACAAAAATTGCTCTATTAACTTTTTAGTCGTTAATGAACTAGATTACCTTATGCTTAAATAGAGTATTAAAATGATTGTTCCTAAAGAATATACAGAGTTCCTCTTCACCCATCTGAGCATTGAGCTCATAAAGACCATGGTATGTTAGCTGTGTTGCAGACTGCTCTAGAAATGTTTCAGCTACAAGACCTGGAAAATATCAACATACATGTATGTTAACATGTGATTGAGTTGATTCCACGTCTGTGTTGACGGTCTGTAGCTGAAACATTTCTAGAGCAGTCTGCAACACAGCTAACATACCATGGTCTTTATGAGCTCAATGCGATGGTGAAGAGGAACTCTGTATATTCTTTAGGAACAATCATTTTAATACTCTATTTAAGCATAAGGTAATCTAGTTCATTAACGACTAAAAAGTTAATAGAGCAATTTTTGTATGAATGGAAAACTTACAGGCACCATAACAGTGACTGTATCAGTGCTTTAATATCTATAAAAACATTTGAAATTCTTGAATGTCATAACGTGCCGTGTTGTGACTGTGACATTTTCCCAGTCATACAAAATCAGCTCTATAATGTACTTAAACAATATAAGTCATGCATGTCTCTGTACTGTGATATAAACACACTGAGAGATATAGAGCACAAGAAAAGCAAGCTTAGGAATGTTAACATGAGGCATAGCTGAGCGTTTCTCTTGCTTTTCAAGTGCTCTACATCTTCCAGAGTGCATTGTGCTTGCAATTACACCACTATGGTAAAATAGGCTTAGTTTACTGTGTTTGAATTTATTAAATTAATGTGATTTTTTTTCTTTCAGAATGAACTTTTTCTCCTTGTCACAGACCAAGGGTTTTTAACAGAAGATAAAGTTATGTGGGAAACACTTTCTAATGTTGAAGGAGATGGTTACTTTGTTGATGCCAATTTTAGGACACTCCCAGCTTCACAACCAGAACCACCACCTTTACCTCCAAAACTCTCTTCTTCAACAGGAATATCACAAGAGGACCAAGAGTAAGTGTGATTTACTCATAGAAATTTAATTATACATTGTAGTTATAATAAATGATAGGTTCATGAAATTGAATGAATAATTATAAGTCCCTGGAAATACTTCAAATTTTGCAATGCCATACTTGGAAATCTCTGGAGAACACCAACAAATTGATATTAAAAGTATTTTCTCTCAAACCATTGCAGTTATCTTGTTGCTCTTTCCTTACAAGAGGAACAATCAAAAATTGATGCCAGAGAACGGGAGGCAAGAGAACAAGAAGCAGCTGCTGCTGCAGCAGGGGTATCAAGTCAGCCTGATCCTTCAACTGGTATGACCTCACAAGAGTGGTCTGAGTAAGTTTGACAAAATAAATTACCTTTTATAGTTAGATGTGTACTTGTAAATTAAATTTTACAGATTCCTACTGTAGAGCGTGTTATACAGTGTGTACATGTAGATGCGTGTACATTGGTATTCAATCAAAACTAAAAAACTAAATTGGTATTCAATCAAAACTAAAAAACTAAATTGGTATTCAATCAAAACTAAAAAAACTAAATTGGTATTCAATCAAAACGCTTAAGGTGCAGTAATACGAGCAACAAAATTGTGCAACTTGTCACGTAACATTGTTTGTTGCAAGTTGTAGAGCAATGTTGCTCATCTTACCACCCTGCATGCAACTTGTCACACAGCAAAATTGGTGTTGCAGGCTGCGGCTACTTGTTGCAAAAAGGAGAAATTGGTTCTACTTTGTGCAACAAGTTTTTGCAACCTGCAACGTAGGTTATTGTTGCATGACAAGTTGCATGCAGGGCAGTAATACGAGCATCAATGCTCTACAACTTTCAACACAATGTTGTGTGACAATTAAGTTGCACAATTTTGTTGCTCGTATTACTGCACCTTTAAATACAGCATGGCACAACAAGGCATGACACAGACTTTTTCACAGTCATATACAAAATCTGCTCTATCTGTTATACAGTCTACTTCCAGTCTTGTATTCACTCAATTTGCTTGTTTAATTTTAAGTTTACAGTTAGCAATACAATTACAAGAAGAGGAGAAAAGACAGCAACAATTACAGCAGCAGCAACAACAACAATCCAGACCATTAGCAGCTAATGTTCCGAGAGGATCTCTAGATCAGCCACCATCTAATACGCCCCCTGTGCGACAACCCAGACCACCTACTGTACCTCAACAACAGACTGCACAGCAGAATAATAATGTAAGTTAGGGATTGCTTTCATGAGGGTGAGTTGTTCCTCGTAGCCTGGATAACTCTAAATTAGTGACCCAAGGGAAAAGAAAACAAACAAATAACCCCAGAGCTTTACCATAGACAGCTTGCCTTCATAAGACAGATCCTTTGTGGATATTGTACTAAACTTACTTGTACAATGTGTACTTTCAAGTAAGAATAAATTGATAATAAATAATGTGTAAATATTTAATATGTTATTTGGACACAAGCAAAAGACCTAAAACCTAACATCTTTTGGGATCATGTTTCTCAACAATTGCTTTAGAACTCTACTTTCAGTATAATTTATGAAATGCACACATCTCAACTCATGAGATTATTGGTGAGGGAGGAAAACCAGAAGACCCAGAGAAAAATCCTCATGGCAAGGGATCAGAGATAGCAACACATCAAACAAACTCATGATCAACTCACATCATTGCCAGACTACAAACATGATACCCCTCCCCTCCCATTCTCTCCAGTCCTCCCTCCCCAGTCCCTCCTCCCCAGTCCCCCTCTCCTCCCCCTCCCCCTCCCCCTCCCCCTCCCCCTCCCCTCCCCTTGAGTTAGCTATGCAGGCTAGAAATCAAAGTACATTATTTTAGATTCTTCAGTTGGGCGCTTTTGTACTCACTCTTCCTCCTCCATAGTCAATAGAAGAATAATACAAAAATTTTTAATTCCTTGTTTTTATTTGCAGGAAAAATGTACCATTTTGTAAAAGTTAAAATATTATTTAGCAACAGAATTACAGTCCTGAAGGGCTCAGGTATTTTTTATCAGTGAAACAATCAAACTACACCTGATGCTGTAAAGTTTTCTAATCTAAGTCTGCAGTTACAATGGAACAAAAACTGATAAGGCCAGAACAGGTACTGTTCTGATATGAACTAAAAAGTACAATCATCCTTACCATAAATTGCCCTTACCTTGTCAGTTTTTGTACCAGTGTTATAACTGGCACCCCCTACTTTATAGACAAATTGGATTTGAGGCCCATAACCAGCTTAAAGGCAGCTAAGGCAGTTACTTGGGTAAATCCCCCTGATCTCTGGCTCACCTGCTCTTTGTTTCTGCCAAATAAAGCCCATTCATGA
The DNA here is from genome assembly GCA_029948255.1 of Telmatactis stephensoni. Taxonomy (NCBI): domain Eukaryota; kingdom Metazoa; phylum Cnidaria; class Anthozoa; order Actiniaria; family Isophelliidae; genus Telmatactis; species Telmatactis stephensoni. The sequence continues at coordinate 10,061 of JALIZF010000516.1, read as the reverse complement.
TTTGCTATCATATTAGCCATTACCCTAAATTCTGCCTTGGTGACAACTTTGCTCTGGTTACAGTCCTGGATTTTTTCTCGCAACTGGAAGCACATCAATTCATTCTCATTGTCAACAGTACCTCTGGTAGTGTGTGGGCTCTAGTGACACGTAGCTACCACTCAAGTGCACCATACCAATGGTCATTTACATTGGGGGGAGGGGAGGGGTCCCTACAGTAGCTCCGTCTTGGGCATTGTCTTTTTTATCACTTTCTCTCTTGGTTTGTACAAAGATCCCTGGCTCCTGTTGCTTGAAAGTGGGTTAGCACCCACGGTTAAGTCTAAAGAAAACCTACAATTTTCACCCTAAGTTTGTAGTGCTAACTCACCTTCCAGCAACCAGACCCTGGAGGTTAAATCAGCTTTTTAAAGAAAACTTTGGCTACTGTACATGTGCATGTGTATATCTGTATCTTTTTCAAGAAAGGTCATCAGTTATGTTGCATGTTGCATTTGAAGACCAAAATTCATTTGGAATTTACAGCCTTTGGTTCCCAATTAATTACACATCAACCATATAGTGCATTTTGGTCTTAGTATTCAATATGTAACAAAACCAAAGACAATCTTTTTGAAGTGGGCATACTGCTGTTAAATCATTTCTGAAGTTTCTCTCAGACACACAAAATGTACAATCTTCAGTATATAGGCTTCTGTTTACTTGCTGCTAATGTGGTCTGAGGAGCATGCAAACCAGCCCAACATCAAAAAATTGATACAGTATTGCACTACAATTACTTTGAGCAATGGTTTTAAGTCAGCTGTTTGGGCCAAAAATACAGAAATTGTACAAAAACCTGCAAAAACACAACAACTTGGAACGTATTTAAAGTCATTGTAGTAGTCTGGCTTTGTATCATTGTATAATCGAACCAAACCTAACGGGGTTGGTTATATGAAGGTGACTTGCCCCTGCTAACCAGGATAAGATTTTGTTTGGTGTCCCCAAGAGAGAAGACAACAAAAGAGTTGTTCCGGCTAGCGTGGACAACTTGTCTTCATGTAAACAGCCCCTTAGTTCATAATATGAAGTCATACATGTATGACATGTAAAGCAATAAAGCATATTATTTGTACCTTTGTTCAACATACAGTGGCGGATCCAGGGGGGGGGGGGGGGGGTTCCATGGGTTCCACGGAACCCCCTTGAAGGTTTTAAGCCACATTTTGTCAAACATCGACCAAAGAATAGAGTGTTATACACAGCTGGCTTTAAAAAATGGAACCCCCCCTTGGAAAAATCCTGGATCCGCTACTGACATAGATGCAATATAAGTGTCATATGTATGTTAGAATATTTGAATAAATGGAACAGTTACATTTGCTATGAGTAAAAGTGAAATAAAGATTAATAATTAAAAGAATGACAAGTATATGCTTGCACGATTCTTTCTTTGACTCACTGAGTTTATTCATTTGATCCTTACACCTTAGCGCCATTTTACTTAACCCGCGCCTGTCTGTCCGTCCGTCCGTCTGTCGGTCGATGGTCGGTCTGAAATGGCATGGCTAACCAACGCTATACGAGCCATTTCTACTAGAAAGTGAAGTGCTGCGAGTTAGAGTAAAGGGGTGCAGCATAAATAGAACTAAACAGTCCACTACAATGATCAGCCATATAGAACAGATTTCGTATGAGTGTGAAACGGACAGCGCCGTGTCGTGACCGTGTCAGTGCCGTGATGTCTATAAAACATTCGAAATTCCTGCCGTAACCGTGCCGTGACCGTGCGGTGCCGTTTTCGCAGTCATACGAAATCTACTCTAACAGTTTCTGTTGACTTTCGCTTGCATTAAATAGCTGCTATTGAAATTACACTCGAATTCCGGCCGATGACAGTGAACAAAAGTTTCTCGTCGAGGCTATTGGGCCAAAAACTACAGACTGACTCTACAGAAACTTGTCCGATAGCCTCGACCTGAACTTGTTTAAAAAAATTAACTCATTTGAGTGTAAATTTGAGTGTAGAAGCAGAAGTGGAAGAATACTCAGTATATTAATGGACTTGCTCCTCGATAAGAGAATTATAGCTCACTTTACCTGCTGGCCGTAAAGTTCCATTCTCAAAGAAATATACATGCGCAGTTTTTGACTACAACCCTGATCACCTGGCAATGATTGGGGTGTGGAAATCAAGTCTTTTAACTGTGTGTCTATCGTTATTCCCTCGAAATCCTTGCACCCCTCCAAGTTTTTAAAATCTCGCCCGTCCAAGCTGTACTGCTGGGGACTACAATGTGTCACCCACTGATCATTCTCGTAGTAACTTTTGTAGCAATTGCAGTACTGAACCGTTGTTAACTGCCAGCAAATAAACTTGTATCCATTATGCGACTCTATATGTGTATAATGCTACCCAAAAGTTAGGCCAGTGCAGTCTGGCCTGCCATGGTGCCTGTATGTCGTTCCACATCGGCCAAGCAGTAATCTGTTTGGGTTTTTTTTGGCGGAATTTTTCATTCCAAGTGCTTAGAAATTGTGGTACAAAAACTGTTGAAATACAATTGCTCTAGGTTGCATGTGACGTCACGACAGCCATCTTGGATGAATGCTTACCTTGTTAAATCAGGCTCGATCTCACACGACAAATAAACATATAAATCAGTTTAATCTTAACTTATTTTAACTGTTGTTTCTACCGTGTTTAAATAAATTTCCCATTCCATTCCACAAGCTTCCATTCCTCAAGTTTGCATTCCATTCCACAAGTATCCATTCCACAAGTTCCACTTCAACAAAAGATTTCTGATCATTAACGCCTCTTGTTCAATGTTCATCCAACATGACTATTGTATTATATTAGAATTGATGTAGCTGTACATGTTAGAATGTCGGGTGCATGGTCTGAAATGGAAAACGTTAAGCCTGATGAAGAAAAGAGATCAAGTTACGACAACATTTACACGGTGAGCCTATCGGCAAGGCAAGGATAATTCAAGTCAAAGATGTCCCTAGGTTTTGGCAAGGCAAGGATATATAAAATTGTGAGTGTTTTCACTGCATGAGTAGCGTTTTGCCTTGTTCTGCTAGCTCATCTATGTATTTTGGGTTTCGGACTACGTGAGGTGTTTGCATGTGTGTTATTGTTGTTGCTGCTGCGCTGTTATTGTTGTTATTATTATTTTTTTGTTGTTGTTGTTGTCGTTGTTCTAGCTTTATTACAATTACAAGATGAGATTCAACGATCTAACTACAAGTCCCACGGGCGGACCGGATCCAAGGCTCAGAATGAGGGGCTTCACTTCGATTCACATTATATTTATCTTGTTCTTGATACTTTTCTTTCTCGACATAAAAATGTTTTATTTATAGGATAAGAAAGGGGTTCCCGCGCACCCTAGGAACCCCCTGGATCCGGATCCGCCCCTGAGTCCAACTACATAAAAATCTATCTTAACGTTAACAAGAACTTTAACAACCTTTCTGAGCGTGTTCGCTGTGAGAATACCTCGTATACCTGAGTTTTTCTAGCTAGGTGTGGCATTCGATATATCCTTGCTATAAATTCGCTCCGACACAAAATTAACATCTATAATTTCATTAGTACTATAAATAGTTATGTTCAGTTGTGTTCTTTACAAAAGTGTCGTTGTCCCCTGACCCAACCTCGTCCCCAGAGCCGATTTTTCTTATTGCGCATGCTCCCAGAAATGCCCCTGGCCGTTACCAAGAAAAACCAAGGACTAGATAAGTGCGCATGCTGTACCTTGCGTTGCCAAAAAGTAGAACCATTCTTGTCAAAAATCATCCTTGCCCTGCCATTCATTTCATCATAAATGGTACGACACGTTTTACTGGGAAATGTTTATAAGAATATCACCTTGTCAACAGACGCACAACTGACACTTTGCCTTCCCCAAGCTGGATTTGCATACCTTTGAAACGATTTACAAAATTAGATAAAAATGGATAACAAATAGTTCTAATCCAAAAATTGAAAAATAGAAACGGTAAAAAAATTGCATCCCGTTGAAGTCCCGTCCACACGTGTTTTCCTACATGCGTTTATCACTTCCGTTCCACACGAAAACGCCTAACACGTTCATGTTATTTTTTATTGTAAAAAATATTTGGACTGTGGTACCATGTACCTCGTGTAGAGCAGATTTCATATGAGTGTGAAACGGACCGCGCCGTACCGTAATCGTGTCAGTGCCTTGATGTCTATAGAGTCGTTTTCGTATGCCGGTGGGAAACTTACCACGCCGTACCGTGACCGTGTCAGTGCCGTAATGTCTATAAAAACATTCGAAATTCATGCCGTAACCGTATCGTATCGTATACCGTACAGTGTTCCCACTCATACGAAAACGACTCTAAAAACATTCGAAATTTCTGCCGTAACCGTGCCGTGACCGTGCGGTGCCGTTTTCACACTCATACGAAATCTGCTCTAATTGCAGCCATTTCTATTTTAGGTCAATCGAAGCGTAGCTTTTTTAAATAGGTTTTTATAGGTTTTTTTTATTATCTATCTTTTTTTTTTCTTTTTTTCTTTTTTTCTTTTTTTTCTTTTTTCTGTTTGTAAAGCGCCTTCGGGATTTCCAGACGTGCGCTATATAAATAAATTTATTATTATTCATTATTATCAAGAGACCATAATACTAACCCTAACCTTATGGTCTCTTGTTATTATTAAATCTTAAACGCATATTTTCGGAAACGCTCCCCAACGTGGATATTTTCGGAACTGCTCCGTCCACCGTTTTCGTGTGGACAGCCGTCTAAACACGAATGAAAAGTTTAGAGCTACAACCATAACCCTATTTGAATGAACTATACGGAACTGTATTAGATTTGTATAGAAAAAAATCATGATACGTTTATGTTAAAACAAACGTAAACGTATAAGTGTGCACGGGAACGCACGAGTTATTGCGGACTTTCATATCCAGCAGGGGACTGGGTACAAGTTCCTGAATTGTGATAATCAACACCACAGGTAACCCAGGCTAATTACTTGTAAAGAAATATGTGTAATAAATATGGCTTCTCCTCAACTATACAATTTACCTCTGAAATTGTGGAAATAAATTAAAGCTTAGAATGTAAGAAAACAAGTTTACATACCGTCTCGTCTTGACATTTGTCGATTTTGTGCGTTTTTAAGCCATTTTTAGGTACCCCCTCCCGTTCCCCTACGTAATTTTTTACGTAGGGGAACGGGAGGGGGTACCTAAAAATGGCTTAAAAACGCACAAAATCGACAAATGTCAAGACGAGACGGTAAGTAAACTTGTTTTCTTACATTCTAAGCTTTATTTCCACAATTTCAGAGGTAAATTGTATAGTTGAGGAGAAGCCATATTTATTACACATATTTCTTTACAAGTAATTAGCCTGGGTTACCTGTGATAAAAGCGCTAACCGACGTCCAAAACAATCGGCGATTTCACTTTCGGAAGCGGGATTTCATCGATTTCATGTGTGCAGGCCTCTATAGGAATATGAGGTATTTTTACTTTTTTGATGTGGCATTGGCTAGTCCCCACGTCCTCCTCTTTTTAGTAAATTTTCGAGTTTTTGAATGGCTATAGCTTTATGCATGTGTTTATCATACCGAAAAATGGAGCTTGAGAATGATATCAGGTCTTGTGCGGTTAACAAGAAGAGTCCTAAGACCTTAAATGTGTTATTCGTCAATGGAAATTATAGTCAAAGGTCAACGCTTTACCTTTATATCAACGAAGACGAAGTCATGTCGTTTTACAAGATCTTTTGGGTGCTCACTTTCAACTGAGTCGTTGATCTCACATCTTCCTGTTTTTGTTTTGTAATTGTAAGTCTTACACGAATCGACCAGGAAACATTTGATACGACACGTCAATTCTTGGTCGGTAGTTAGGGCCTGGATGACGTGCTTACGAAATCTAACTCCTTCTTTTCGGCGAATGGAGGAATAGAGATGGCATTCTTCTGTTTGAAAGGATTCAAAGAAAAGTTACCCAGCTCAAATCCGCTCAAAATAGCTAGGCCAGCGAACCACAGTCAGGAGCCCATTACTCATAATGGGCTCCTGCCACAGTACACCTTCTCCCTAGCTATTGCTCAGTTTAATTAATTGTAAATAGAGAAAAAATTAATTATATATACAAAGCGCGCTAGCTAGTTGAGTTTCAACTACACCCCATATCCACATGCTGCATTTATAAAATATGAAAACGAAATAGTTTTCTTGGAATGTTACCCTTTGAAATCTCTGTGCAGGGAGTTTGAACAACCTTTCGCAAAAAACGAATTCAATAATCGCCGTACGTAGACTGGTATAACCTAGTCCAGTCCCAGACTCTCTTTCTTGCCGCTCCAGGACTCGCGGAGAAAGAGAGTCCAGTATAACTTGCATGCGCATGTCAGTTTAGTGACCACGCGATCACCACATTCATGTGGTGATCGCGTGGTTACAAATCCTAAAGTCATCTAATGATTCAAGATGGCTGAAGAAGAAAGTGTTTTGTATACACGATATCAGTCTCATTTCGGAAAGCCATTTGTTGATTCAGTGAGCTATGCACTTGAAAAAAACAACTGTAATCTTTTACCAAAGTTTGAGCAGTTACAGGCCATTTACGGATGGACAGTTGTGAAAGACGTATTTGTGAATTTTTCGATACGCATCACTACCACTGCTACCAAACACTGACATTTGCATATTGCAAGCTCGCAAAATACTAATTATAATCAATTGATTGGCTCATGTTGCACATGCGCATGCAAGTTATACTGGACTCTCTTTCTCCGCGAGTCCTGGAGCGGCAAGAAAGAGAGTCTGGGACTGGACTAGGTATAACCCAAATGACGGCTATATCGCTGTAGTGTTATGTTTCTACTTTATCCACAATAAAATATATATTTCAAAAAACGTTGACATTAGTCAATCTGAATGGGAGACTTAATATAGGTATACGTAAGTTGCTTTTGTGTTTCTTGACTAAAATACAAAAAAAGAAAACAATATATATGACGATAAATTACATCATTTTCGGCTTTGTATATATATCAAAATTTGCAACTAGCGAAAGCTAACTATAGTTAGTTCGGGTTTTAGATGTCAGATTCAGATTCAATTTCACTGGACTGAATTGAAAGCAATTGCAAAGCGCTAGCAGTATGGTATCGTTGAGCATTCAAACGGCATTTAAACAAGTATAAATTTTAATGTCTAATTAGATAAAAAAATATAGAAAGAACAAGAACAAGAAGAACAAGAACAACAACAACAACAACAGCAACAACAATTAAGAACAACAAGAATAACAAGAACAGAACAAGAACAACAAGAACAAGAAGTAAGAAGATTATAACTGACAGTTGCAAAACAGCCGTTCATTGTACAGCTGTCAACCTACCTTTAGCTCGAGAAATGATGGCTAATACAGAAAAAAACATAACCAAAAAGACTGCAAAAGTCCTGTAAAATCGGCTCATATTGGAGTTGTTGGCAAATAAGAACTTTGGTAAATAAGAGCTTTTGAAAGGCTCAAATAATTAACAGTAGGTTATATAAGGAAGATGTAGCAACAAAGTCGTGTGCACAAATTTCGTGAAAACTAATCAATATTTTTCGACACTAATTCAGTGTTCTCAAAAACACGCCTTATGCTGATTGGCCAATTCAACACATCACAGTTTGTGATAAGCTCGGGAAATGAATGTAGCCATCGCATTTTTCATAAAGCGACTGCTATAATAAGCGTATTTGTTCCATTTATCGATGAATGACTTTGGACCGATGCATGACTTTGGACCGATGCATATTTTATTAAAATATCCAGAGGATCAATTACAACGCACGCATTATGATTGGATTAGCCCCATTTATGATTGAACAATACTAGGGTGTTTGTAATATTCATGATTTGACCTATTCACTTTGAACAGACGTCGATCTTCAGTAGTTATGTAGTTCAATGAAAAATTAAAGTAGAGCTTTAGCAAGAGTAATATATATATATGCCGCCTCAATTACTGTAAGCAAGCGCCGACCTCAAATACGCGCCACATTTAATTTGTGGCGTTATGAGACTATCACCTTGAAAAAGATAAAACAAACAAACAAACAAACAAAAATAAGTAGGGTTTATATAATAATTGGCATATTACGCGCGCTCTGATTGGTCGAACAACCATGTGTGATTAGAGTACACACACATAGATGGCGTCATCGAATCTTACGCGCGCTCTGATTGGTTGGAATTAATGTTTCGATAAATATTATATAAAACAGATAGATTCCATTTTTCCGTGCGTCTGTACTCTAATCGATGCACAGTTCTATTTGTTAAACAAATCATGATCAACCCAGAAATTTTGTAAGATTTTAAGGCTGCCCGATACCAGTATATAAACGATTACCTGATTACAAGGCGTAACGAGTTGTGCCCCGCAACCTAACGTTAACGGCCGGAAGCGGGATAAAATAGATCAGGATCTGGGCTAGAAGAGGTGGATTTCAAATGTGGCGATTGTTAGGGACGGATTCAATATAAGAACAGCGTTTATGAAATATCCAAAGAACATACCAAATAACAAAACAAACGTTTTAACAATTTTTTAAAAAATAAGGAACAGTTTTGCAGTCCATGCACAACATACTGCGGGCAGTCCCACATTTTCCTCCGAATATATTCAGTAAAGACGAGTTCCTACAATACATGAAGGAGCGGTACGTCCCCCTTTTTTTCCTTCCTTCTCCTCTCCTATAGTCGCCCCCATTTTCCGCGCAACCAAATATTCAAAAAGCTCGTCGACACCCAATCTCGTACCCAGAGCCTGCGTTCCTCTTGGTCTGGGTACGAGATTGGTCGACACCGCGGTACTGAAACGCTGCGCGTGCGCTAGTTTTCGCGGGCTTACGCGCGTCCGCGTCTTCATCACAGGAATCCCAGGTAATAGTTTTAGAATTGTTTTCTTTAGATTCTCCCATATCATATCTTTGAGCTTAATTTTGAGCACAGGAGAAAACAGAAATTAAAAGCACTGGGAGAAAAAGACAGACAATAGAATATACTACAAAGTCCTTAACCTCATTTGGGAGACTGAGCTTGGCATCTGTGGCTTAAGTTTCGCGGCAAAGTTTTGTTTGTTTGACTGCCGAATGTTTCTATTGAGGCCAACATTGAGGAGGACTGGGGAGGCACGCATGCGCGTATATTTTGTTACGGTGTCAAACTCGTCGTTTCTGAATCCGGTGGAAAAAAGTGACACTGCTCGCAATCTTTACACACAACTATCTTAGTATTCAGACAATTTGTAATAAGGATAATGATTAATATGATGTCTATGACAATCTACTCAACAACCCTATTTTAATTCTTGATAATCATTCACAACTTTAGCCTACTAAAAGGTAGAGTGGTTTTCATTAACCCGTGAAACACACTTTAGTGTATTACACCCTACTAAAACCTAATTCCATTGTGCTCTTTTGTCATTCGACTATTACACTTTAACTAATACACTTTGTTTCACGGGTTAACGGGTTAAACTGACCAGTCTAATACAGGGGACTGGCCAGTCCCCTCCATAACTCTGGCCTATTAGTATTCACCAACATAAGGGCTATTGCAAATCCTGCATTCTGATTGGCTCCCTAACCTCGGGCTATTGGTGATAGCCCGAGTTGAGAGGAAGCGCGAGTTTTGATATCAATAAAACATTTTTCTCTCTTTGTTTTGTTTAGTCTCATTCACCTTTGGCCCAATATGTTGGTGAATACTAAAACAATTAGACCTCTTGGCCCATCATGGACTACGAGTTTGAAACGACCTCATGGGCTATTGACTCGTAGTCCATTCGGTCTCGAGGTCTAATTGTTAATTATACTGCACTAAAATATTTCATAAAACAATCATTATAAAACTGAATATTTCTTTTGTGTAAGTGAGCATTTTGTAAGTGAGCATTTTGTACGTGATATCTTCATTGTGTAAATGTACAGTGGTGTCAATTTTTATAACTATTACGTTACTTAGCCTCCTCAGCAGGCGTCTCTATAATCTAAGAATTTGAAATGTTATATA
>JALIZF010000656.1:0-28054 GCA_029948255.1 Telmatactis stephensoni | reverse complement strand
CCAAACTTTTTCATAAAAACAGGTTTTTGACCTTATTTTTAAGTGCAAAACGGGATTTTCATCGAAAAAATTACCAAAAAAACAGGTTTTTGACCTTATTTTTTAGTGCAAAACGGGATTTTCATCCAATATTTTGCATAAAAACGGGTTTTGACCTTATTTTTAAGTGCAAAACGGGATTTTCAACCAAAATTTTGCATAAAAACCGGTTTTTGACCTTATTTTTAAGTGCAAAACGGGATTTTCATCCAAAATTTTGCATAAACATCGGTTTTTGAGCTTATTTTTAAGTGCAAAATGGGATTATCATTCAAAATTTTGCATAAAAACAGGTTTTTGACCTTATTTTTTAGTGCAAAACGGGATTTTCATCCAAAAATTTGCATAAAAACCGGTTTTTGACCTTATTTTTAAGTGCAAAATGGAATTTTTATCCAAAAATTTGCATAAACACCGGTTTTTGACCTTATTTTTAAGTGCAAAACGGGATTTTCATCCGAAATTTTGCATAAAAACCGGTTTTTGACCTTATTTTTAAGTGCAAAACGGGATTTTCATCCAAAATTTTGCATAAAAACAGGTTTTTGACCTTATTTTTAAGTGCAAAACGGGATTATCATCCAAAATTTTGAATAAAAACTGGTTTTTGAACCTTTTTTTTAAGTGCAAAACGGGATTTTCATCCAAAATTTTGCATAAACAACGGTTTTTGACCTTATTTTTAAGTGCAAAACGGGATTTTCATCCAAAATTTTACATAAAATAGGTTTTTGACCTTATTTTTAAGTGCAAAATGGGATTTTCATCCAAAATTTTGCATAAACAACGGTTTTTGAGCTTATTTTTAAGTGCAAAATGGGATTATCATTCAAAATTTTGCATAAAACCGGTTTTTGACCTTATTTTTAAGTGCAAAACGGGATTTTCATCCAACATTTTGCATAAGAACTGTTTTTTGACCTTATTTTTAAGTGCAAAACGGGATTTTCATCCAAAATTTTGCATAAACAACGGTTTTTGAGCTTATTTTTAAGTGCAAAATGGGATTATCATTCAAAATTTTGCATAAAACCGGTTTTTGACCTTATTTTTAAGTGCAAAACGGGATTTTCATCCAACATTTTGCATAAGAACTGTTTTTTGACATTATTTTTAAGTGCAAAACGGGATTTTCATCCAAAATTTTGCATAAACAACGGTTTTTGACCTTATTTTTAAGTGCAAAATGGGATTATCATCCAACATTTTGCATAAAATAATAGTTTTGCAAGTTAAAACTGCAAGGAAACTTGTAAACGTTCAGTTTTCAAAGTGTCAGCGCGCGTCAAGTTGGCGCCAAAAAGCAATCAGCCAATTAGCATCGCGATGTACACGGACGTACGGTACGGGCTCCCTGTGTGTACGTGAAAAATCAACTCGATGGGTTACCATTTTTCCTTAGGTATGGATATGGTGCTTCGGCCCGCGCGGGAGCTCCGCTAATATAAAAATTAGGTACTACCTAATAGCGGAGCTCCCATTTAAATATAATAATAATTTTAAATACTTTGTTTTATTTTGACGTTTTTGATTCAAATGAATATTTTTGGGCTTGCTGTGGTAATAGGCAAACAAATATTGCATTTTGTTGTAAAAGTTGAAATAAAGACTATAGATCAAGCTTTATTTCTTGCCCTTCAGTCTCCTGAGAATTATAAGGCTTTCAACTCAGTGACCATAGTGATATTTATTCAGATATTTGTGTCAGATTTTATAATTGACTTAGTAGTAGTGCTTCATAATTCTCAGAAATAGGATGCAAAAATCCCTCAAACTGATTTCATTCACATAAATACTGAACCTAATTCAACATCCTTCAATTAAACAATTAGACATTGCAGAAAATTATATTTAGATTTTTCTGTCTTGACAGTATTGTGGCATCTTGTTTTTTTTTTATTATGTAGAGTAGAATGACACTGATAAATAGTTGTCTTTACACGAAACAAGAATTCTCTCTTCCAGGTTACACTAATCATGACTTTAGATGAAATTGTAAAACAACTCAAAACAACTACTACCTAAAAGCAAAGCTCCAATTTCAATTTTAATTTTTTTATGTTCTTGATTCAAATGAATTGGGCTTCCTGTGGTAATTGAAAAAGTTGAAATGAAGATTATTTAAAAAGCATTTTTAAAATAAGTTTTGGTTTTGGTTTGTATATTGTATGGGCTTGTATGCTCAGTGACCTTTGTTACAGTAAATTTTAATATTCAGATTCACTGTCAGATTTCATAACTGACTTTGTAAGGGTTCATAATTTTCAGAAATAGAAAGCAAAATCTCCAAAACATTTTTTTAAATTGATACAAGTAATTAAACCTTTTCGACATCCTGAATATTACAGAACAACATATATTGATTTGTCTGTCTTCACTATATTTGTGACATCTTGTTTTTTGTGGTTGTTGTTGTTATTTTGTTTTGTTATTTAATGTAGAAAAGAATGACACACTAGCTAGGCGAATACTTGCCTCCCACTTTTCTCTTCCAGATTACACTGATAATACAATTTAAAGTGATTATAAAAACAGCTAATTGAAATAACAAGAAAACAAGGAATTAAGCATTTTCAGTCTGTATTTAAGGCTTCACAGGGCTCACTGAGCAACTTCATCCAGATGAATAAAGTATAAAAACAATTCTAGTTTGCATGGCAAAATTCCTTCTTTTTTTCCTGTCAATTGTTTCATTAAATTCCAGACCAAAACTTGAGCTGTATTTACACATTAGTGGGGTTGAAATAAGTTCAAAATCAATTTTTTTTACTAATTTTATTATTATTAGAACTAGTGCAAAAAGTTCACCGTAAAACAAAATGTCGTTGTACATTTCATGTAAGGCTTGATCGAGTGTTTCTTTAAACTTGGCCACAGTTCAACGTGCATAAAAGGTTTTTTTTAAGTCATCAATCCCAAATCAAAGATAAAAGATCAAATATAGGTACAAGAGACTTTTTGATATCATTTTCTGGCCAGGGTCTTTACCTTGAAGTGCTTTCCTTGTTGTCTTTTCGAAGCATACTGGTCCTTGTTTCACGCTCAATGCAGACGATTCTTGATTTATTTCCAACTTTGGCTAGATTTTTAAGCAGCTTTACTGAAGGCATCTTCACGAAACGAAGAATACACGATCCTCAATGACTTATTCATTATGAGGAATTTTTTTAAACTACGAATCCAACTAAAAAGTCGTCCAACTTTGAAAATATCCTCTGTGTCTTTCGTCTTTCGAGCAGTTTTTGAAACGACACCAGGCCCGAAAAAATTCAAACGTACGGTTTTTTTCGCTTTAACCTGTCAAGATTGGCACAGATTAATGTTCATTGTATGGTTCTCTGTATGCGTTTATTGAGAAACCAAGAGCTAATACAAGTCAATACATGATCAAGTAATCCGATACCGATAATGATACAGATAGTCTAAAGGAAGTTAAGTATCACGTTACATCCCCCCTCCTTTAAGATCTAATTGACAGTCAGTACAACAGGAACGAAACAATAAAACAAATCTATACTATGGAGTCCTTGTGACAGTGTCTTTTGAATCATACAAAGTCTTTATCTATAAAGGGTCCTTGTACATTATTTAGGATCTTACAAAGTCCTTCAAATAAGCAGGTTCCCTTGTCACCCTTTTGGGTCTTGCTGACACCAAAGGCGTGGCTGGAGGTACAGGTGCAGGTGTCATTGGTGAAGTATCTGCTGGTGCGGGAGTCAATGGTGCGTCCTGTGTCTCAAGTGAGGTCTCTTAACCTATAGGGACTTCTTGCGTTCTTTTAAGGTCCACTCGATTCCTTCTGTATAGTGTGTCGTTGGACTCAACCTCATAGGATCGATCGTCCAGTCTTCGTTTGACTGATGCCTTGTCCCACGTCTTTTTGTTCAGCTGGAACGGACGCATTCGCACAATGTCTCCTTCTTCCAGAGCTTCCAGATCCTTTGCGTGTTGGTTGTAGTAGTGAGCCTGCTTTGCTTGTGATATCTTTCTCCTCTCATTTGTGGATTCAGGGTTGATACCCTGGGGCCTGAGTAACCCTGTGGTAACTGGAAGTTGTGTCTTTGTACGTCGTCCAAAGAAGCGTTGTGCTGGACTTGTCCCCATTGATTCAGACGGAGTGTTACGATGGGCCAATAGAGCCAAAAATGGATCCTGTCCATCCATCTTAGCTTTACGCAACAGCTTCTTTGCAGTTTTGACCGCTGATTCTGCTAAGCCGTTTGCTTGCTGGTGTCCTGGGCTGCTTGTTTGGACTTCGAAGTCCCAGTTCTCAGCAAACTTCTTGAAGTTGTCAGATGTGAATTGAGGACCGTTGTCAGTAACCATGCAATCAGGAATGCCATATCGAGCAAAATGACCTTTCAGCTTCCTAATTACAGTAGATGACTTCGTGTCCTCTAGATAGTTGACTTCGATGAAGTTGGAGAAGTAGTCGCATACCACTAGGTACTCTTTGCCATTCAGTGTGAAAAGGTCAGCTGAGATCTTCTCCCAGGGCCGGTCTGTTGGAGGATGGCTCCTTAGTGTTTCCTTGGCTTGGCGGTTCTCGACTGATCTGCAGGTTTCACATTGAGCAATGTAGTTCCGTATGTCGGCATTCATTGACGGCCAATACATACTTTCTCGGGCCCTTCGCAAACAACCATTGACGCCGATGTGTGAGCTGTGAATTGACTCGCGCATCATCGGTTTCAGTTCTTTTGGGATGACAAGTCGTTCTCCTCTGTAGATCAGCCCATCATGTACCGCCAGCTCATCACGAAAACCGTAGTAGGGCATCAATGTGGCAGGTATGTCAGCTGTCTGTTCTGGCCAGCCTTTCAGGATAGCTTTTGTTAGTTGTTGCAGTACTTCGTCTCTTGCCGTGCTCTCTCTTATGCTGTCCTTCTTTCGATCTGTCATGAGGACAAACTTTGCAGCATTGACATGCTCAAAGTATTCACAGGGGCTTCTAGCTCCAGAGATGTACGCTCTGCTCAGCGTGTCTGCGAGGTACATCTTTGTGCCCGGTTTGTACACTATGTTGATGTCGTATTTTTGGACTTTTAGAAGCATTCCCTGAAGTCGTTTTGGAGCATTTCTCAGCGGCTTCTGCGCAATAGCTTCCAGTGGTTTGTGGTCGCTGTTAACTGTAACTGGTCGACCATAGACATACTGGTTGAATTTGTTGAGAGCAAATACCATGGCAAGCATTTCCTTTTCTATTGGAGCGTATCTCGTTTCTGTATCCGTCAGTGCTCGGCTGGCAAAAGCAAGAGGCTGACCATTCTGGAGTAGAGCTGCCCCAAGGCCTTTATCACTCGCATCACATTGGACAGTTAGTTCCTCTTCTGCATCGTAGTATCTCAGCACTGGAGCATTTGAGATCATCTGTTTGATAGACTGGAATGCCTTGTCGTGTGTGCTGTTCCACTGCCACTCGACATCCTGGCGGGTCAGCTGTCTAATGGGCTTCGAGAACATCAGACAAGTTTGGCAAGAATCTGGCGAGGTAGTTTACGAAACCACAGAGTCTGCGCACTGCTTTGATGTCCTCTGGTGCTGGCATATTCTTAATAGCCTCAACCTTTTCTGGGTCTGCTTTAAGCCCCTGATTGGTCACCACGTGACCCAGGTATGTAATCTCTGTGCATCTAAGCTCCATCTTCGCCTTATTCAATTTGATGCCTCGTTCTCTACATCTCTCAAGGAAGGCGGCAAGTTTACGATCATGGTCTTCTAGTGCTGCCTCGTCAGTCTCTCCAACGCCATAGATAACCATGTCGTCATGAACAGAAAGGAGACCATCCAGCTTGTCTAGCGCTTGATTTAAACGCTTTTGGAAGATCTCGGAGGCTACGGACAGACCAAAAGGTAGGCGCTTCCAGAGGTACCGGCCAAAAGGAGTGTCGAATGTTGTGAGCTTACTTGACTCCTCGTCTAAAACTACATGCCAGTATCCGTTCTTGGCGTCGACTTTGGTGAAGAGTCTGGCTTTGGCTAGCTCAGGCAACACGTCGTCAATGACAGGTATTGGATATCTTTCACGCTTGAGGGCTTTGTTTAGCTCCTTAGGGTCAATGCAAACCCTAAGGTCTCCTGATGACTTGGTTGCAACGACGATGTTACTGACCCAGTCTGTGGGCTCATCGACCGGCGCGATCACTCCCAGATCTGTTAGGCGATCCAACTCTGCTTGTAGTTTCGGTTTCATCGCGAGTGGAACCCGTCTGGACGGCGATACCGATGGAGTGGCATCGGGGTCAACGGTCAAACGTTGTTCTCCTGCCAGAGTGCCAAGCTCTCCGTTAAATACATCTTTGTAGCGTGCAATGATGTCAGCTTTGTCGCCAAGGATCGCTTTGGCTGATGGCTCTTGGTTAACAGATGAAACACACTTGAAATTTTCTCGTTTGACTTCGATGATTTCCATGTGTTGAATTGCGTATGATCCTAGCAATGGCATCAAAAGTTCGTCGACAATTACAAAGTCAATTACGTGCTTCCGGTTCGTTTTGGGATTGAGTATAGTTACTTCCGCCGTTCCTTTGGGCTTGAGTACGGTCTTGTTCCACATGACGAGTTTTTTCTTGGTAGATTTTAACGATTCGGACTTTAGGAACTTTGACGGCAAAACACTTACAGATGCTCCACAGTCGACATGGAACTTGATCGGGTCTCCATTTACGATCATTTCAGCATATATGGGCTCTGCAGTTTGACTTCCTGTGACCTCGTTTATTGCTTGTTCAACTGTCACGCAACCCATGTAATCGGAGTCACTATCAGCGTCTTCATCATCAATCGCATGTGTTTGGGCATTTCCAACATTTCTGGTCTTCTGTTGGCATACTTCTGCAAAATGGTTCTTTATGCCGCAATCAGAACAGAACTTTCCCCATGCTGGGCACTGTTTTCGGCCTGGCTTGTGTGACTGACCACAAAAGCGGCATTTTTGTGGTTTTCCGGTGGGCTTTCTATCGTTGTCTGGTTTTTGTTTATATCGTTGAGGTTTTGATCTCTGTGTTTGCCTTAATTCGTGAATCATCTGTTCGGGATCTTGCTTGTCCAATGCCTTTAGCTGCGATTTAGTTGCTTCATTCGCAAGACACATGTCAATACACTCAGCGAGTGTAAGTTTCCTTTTCTGTAGAAGGCGCTTTCTCGTGTCGTTATCTCTTATTCCGAGGACAATTCTGTCCCTTATCAGGCTGTCGTGGAGGCATGCACAAAAATTACATGTCTTTGCTAGGTATCGAATTTCCGTAACATACGCTGAGACTGACTCATTCTCATTGTTGGTTTCTGCTGTTGAACTTGTATCGTTCGTAAGTCTCATTCTTTTCTCCTATGGCGAACTTGTCAAAAGCTTCGATGATAGCTTTTAGGCTCTTTTTGTCCTCGTCAGTGAGGTCAAAAGTGTTGAATGTCTTCACTGCTTCGGTTCCTATGGAATATAGGAAAAGAGCTACTTGATAATCTTCGGGTTGCTTGCTTAACTGGGTAAGAATAGCATAATTTTCCCATCGTTGTTTGAAAACCGACCAATTTTCAGCTCTGTGTTTGTCGCTAACTTCGAGATTAGCCGGCGGTTGTAGATTCAGAATCGGCGCTGGTCGCTGAAGTCCGGCGTTGGAAGCTGCTGATCCCGAAGCCTGTTCTTTATCTCCCATCAGTGGTCTTGTGAATTTCTTGAGTTCTACCACGCTGCCACCATGTATGGTTCTCTGTATGCGTTTATTGAGAAACCAAGAGCTAATACAAGTCAATACATGATCAAGTAATCCGATACCGATAATGATACAGATAGTCTAAAGGAAGTTAAGTATCACGTTACATTCATCAAAATCGCTAAATTTTTACGAGGTTTCGAGAATACTATTTTTAAGCTTTGCAAGTTAAAACTGCAAGGAACTGGTCTGTGGCAAATGTTGGGGGGACTGAGAACGAGTGCTTTGATTGTTCACTTCCGGTCACTTCAGACTGTGTTGTTATTTAGTTCTTTTTGGGAGGCGAATGAAGAAATTTGTGCAAAAAAAGGACGTGTAAATTTTAAATCTGGCATTCTATTCTACAGCGAGTGTATTTTCCATGGCTTGGAGACGTTGCTTAAGAAGGCTGAGGCGTTTTATGGTGATTTTTGTAGATTTAGAGGATCGTGAACTTTGTAAGCCGACTAACGCGACATGGCGGATACCGAACTAACAACTCCCAGTGCCAAAACTTTCACGAAATTTTTCAGCTTACCTGAATGCGAGAACTCTTCCATTCAGTCCCAGTAAGTACTACCAGCCAGTCCTACGTGGCTTAGGCAGGATATATTCTAGTTCTCATAAAAAACACACAAGATTTTTGCACTTTTTCGGATAATTGTCTTTGAAAGGTTATCAAACTTATGTTCGATTTACGGCAAACTACAGGTGAGTAAATTGTCCCATTTTTGGTTCATTACACGGATATGACTTCAGTTTTGTGAAAAATAATAATAAAAAGTTCATATGATTCTTGTTGTAGTAATGTGAAAAGTTTCTTTTCATCCGTCGCGATTTTTTTCCTCTGTAAATACGAATCAACAAAGTTTGAAGTTTTGATTTTACATGTGCTTCATTCACCAACCAAAGTTTTTCAAAACGTCGTTCTCCGGCCATGTACCCTGAATCTCGATATGGCCATGTAAAGTATGTCACTCAACAATTGTTGTGTTGCTTAGGCTATATATTATATCCTCAGGAATACAGGCTTACGAGTAGAATCGCCATAACATATTGTCGGTGGTCGTCTTTGATCTTGTTTCTTCGTCATTTCGAGCAACGGCTTATAAAGTTCACGATCCTCTAAATCCACAATAATCACAGAAAAACGCTTCAGCCTTCGTAAGCAATGTCTCCAAACCCTGGAAATTACAAATACTGTAGAATAGAATGCCAAATTTAAAATTTACACTTCTTTTTTTGCACAAATTTCTTCATTCCCTTCCCAACAAAAACAAAACAACATCACAATTCTGGAGTGACCGGAATTGACCAATCAGAGCGCTCGTTCTCAGTCCCCCAAACATTTGCCACAGACCAGAAGGAAACTTGTAAATTTTCAGTTTTCAAAGTGTCAGCGCGCGTCAAGTTGGCGCCAAAAAGCAATCAGCCAATCAGCATCGCGATGTACACGGACGTACGGACGTATGTATGTATGTAGGACAGACGTCCCAGACGCGGAAGTGACGTATACTCAAGCCATGAGAAATCAACTCGATGGGTTATCATTTTTTCTAAAGTATTGGTGCTCCGCTCGCCTTAGGCCCGCGCGGGAGCTCCGCTATAAAGATTTTTATTATATTTTGAAAATAATTCAAGAGTTTTGATTGGCTAAGAGCCACCGGATAAATTACCATAGTCGTCGGCTAGCTGCCCAAATTTGGAGTTATGAAAATGTTGAAAACCATTATTCGAAGTTATGACGTAATTTTCTCGAATATGGAAAATTAGCTGGCGGTATGACGTCACGCTAATTTATGCGATTCATGTCAAAAGCGGGAAAACAATAACAACATGCATTCTTGTCAACAAAGCACAACTGAGAAAGAATTATTTTCAAAAAATAATAAAACAATTATTGAATTCGTTTCTCGTAGGATATGGGGAATTATTAAGGCCTCGGTTTGTGTTATCTGCCTCAGCCTTCGGCTTCGGCAGATAACACAAACCTCGGCCTTAATAATTCCCCATATCCTACTCGACCTCATCCAATAATTGCTTAATATTCGTGGAACAGCATTTTTGTAGAGTCGGCAAACGTTTTTTTGGGTGGGAGAGGGGTACCGTTAGTCAACGAAAGCTTATATATGCGCTCAAAGCATGCTGGGACCATGATGCCTTTCGAGGATTCTACCGTTGCAGACGCGCGCGACTGCAGTAGAGGAGCCCTAGTCTTGTGGGCTTGCCTTCTTCAATGTACAATGATGGATGAATTTGTGAGAAAGGAATTAGAGGTTGCCGTAACCTTTCTAACAAAGTCATTTTTTGTAAAATTTCGCTCAGAAGACATCGCTGTTGTTAGCGTTCCTTTCTCCTCGGCCGATATAAAAGCTGAACTCTATAGACGTTTTCGCGCTTGACGAGGCATGATGGGTAATCAGGACATTGCTCAATTCAAAATGGCGGACGTGCTTAGATGGTTCTTTTGTTATGATAATATTTACGTGCTTTGTTCTAGGTTAGCTTGCTTCTAAAGCGCCTACGACCGTGGATTTACTTAGAAGAATATACAGAGAGATACTATCAGAGTTTTTATACGATTGACGATACAAATAACTACAAAAAATCAGGATTCTAACATGGCAAAGCACCTCGAGGACTTTCTCGATCTCTCCTGCGACGAACTGAAGTTCTATCTTCAGCAAAGAGCTATTCCTGTTGGTGGAAATCATGCTGATCTAGCCGCACGTGCTCTAGTAGCCTTTGAACAAAACATTCCCGTTAAACAGTCTGCAAAAGACTTGGCAAAAGACTTAGAAAATGAACACAGCGTATTACTAAAATCGTTTGATATTCAACAAGATCCTTTAGAGATCAAAGATTGGGACAGCGACCTGACAAAGTGGCCGAAAGTTGATCTTGGGAACATATTTTCCTACATATTAGAGAAGAAGGCCTTTTCAACAGAATATATTGGCCAGTATAAGGTCAGGAAAGCATACTCACACTTCAAGAGTGGTTTTGTCCATGAAGTTGTGTCCTCAACCACACCAACAGGGAACATCTTACTGTTTTCGTCAGTAACGCCATCAACAAAAATAAGGGAACAACCACATAAAGTCTGGGTTGTTTGTAAACCTACAGGAGAGATTCTATGTGGGTATTGTAGCTGTACAGCAGGATACAGTAAATGCTGTAACCATGTTATTGCTGTACTCTACAAAGTTGAATATGCAAACCTACATGGCTTAACAAATCCATCATGCACTGAAGTGGCTTGCTTTTGGAATTCATCCTCCAAGAAGAACATAGAACCTGAGAGAATCAAAGATATGAACTTACATGCTCATAAACTACAAAACCCAACTCCTCAATTCTCCCTTAATAGCACATCAAAACAAGACTTTGACTCCAGACCATTGGCCATGAAAAATATCTCTGAAGAAGAAAAACAAATTTTTCTAGCTTCAGTTCGTAATACACTTCCTGATGCTGTACTAAATATCACCTATTCACCACCCACAGAGGAAGATGTCCCCCCTACATTGCAGGAGATAGCTGACAAAGTTTTGACTAAGAGCAGTTCTAAAGAGGAAAGTGAGCTTGCCAGCTCTTTTTCACAATGCTTATCATTTAGTGACAATAGTCTGAAAGAACTGGAGAAGGCAACAAGAGATCAATCTAGGTCACGACAGTGGATCCAACAGAGACAAGGAAGGATAACTGCTTCAAATTTTCATGAAGTCTATACTAAAGTTAAAACATTGTTACGACAAAGAGGTAAAGAAGTAAAAACAAAGGTAACACCTCTTCTGGTAAAACTCATTGAGCCCAAAGATTTGGGTAATATCCCAGCAATCAAGTGGGGGAGACTGCACGAAAGAGATGCTAGCATGGCTAAAGTGCATACAAATCCCAAATTGCACACCTGTGGTCTGTTTGTACTTAAGCCTCACCCCTACATAGGTGCAAGTCCAGATAATATATTCTCGTGCTCCTGTTGTAGTAATTCTTGTGTTGAGTACAAGTGCCCTTACTCAATTAAAGATCTTACAGTAGAGGAGGGCTATGAGAAAACTGACTTCCTTGAGAAATGTGAAGGACGACTTCAGTTAAAACGCAGTCACAAGTATTTTTTTCAAGTGCAAGGCCAAATGGCACTGACTGGACTCCAAACAACCTATTTTGTAGTTTGGACATTGAAAGGTCAACCATTAGTTGAGAAGATAGCATTTGATCTCCATTTATGGCAAGATATTGTCTCAAAACTTGTAATATTTTTTAAAGGTTATGTTCAAAAGGTGCTGTTGGGTCTCAGACCACTTTGTTACTGTTTAATTTGTGAGAAACCTTGTTTAGAACCAGAGGAGTTTGACAGTGGAGACAATGAGGAGAGTATTCAGTGTGAGTGCTGCCAAATATGGTATCATTGTATATGTGTTGGCAAAGATGTTAATGAAGATACATTTATTTGTGTTAGTTGCAATGAAATTGCCCAAGATTTGTAAGTCTGTAGGGTTATGTTAAATAGATGAACAATGAAACAGAGGCTACAAAGTTTGTAAGAATGTACTTTAATGGTTCTTATTGTCACTTATACAATAGCTATAAACCAAAATTCCACATTTAGAGAGTATTATTTCTGTTCTATCAATCATTTGATCATATTTACATGTAATTTGCATATTATTATCATTATCATTGTTATTGTTATTATTATTATTATTATTATTATTATTATTATTATTATTATTATTAATCATACCTCAAACAAACCTATTCAAACCCTGGTAGAAATACTGATTGAGACAAAAACCTCAACTATAAAGAATAAAAACTTATTACATTGAAAATAAACATAGCAATAAAATTATTTCATAATTATAACTGTTCTTTTTTATGTGTTTGTTTCTTTCATCTTCATTTCCTTTAAATCTATACACTGAGGGGAGGTAACAAATTACACAAAGCTGAACAAAGTACAATTATATCATCTGCAAGTGGTAGCAGGGTAATGGGTAATTCTCTCTTTAAGACCTCAAAGTATTTAATGCGTCTTATTGCTTGTTCCACATAGATTCGAACATTGGCTATGAGTGAGGTTTTCCTGACATCAGACTCTTTCATTTGTAGATTACCATGCTTTGAAGGAGGTATGGCCAATGAACATTAATAGAATGCTAGTAAATCCCTGATCTTAAAACCACGGTCTACCATGACCTGATCATGTGGCTGTAGGTAGTTAACAAAACCACAGTTTTCAACAATATGTAAGTCACTAGCTCTACCTCCATAAACGTCAGACAGGAAAACTATATAGCACCATTTGGTGTAATGCCAACAAGAAATTTAATTGTGTGGTGATGTTTATAATCAGACCAACATTGAGCAGCAACTGCCAAATCAGATGGAGTTTCAATGTAGACTTCAGTGCAGTCCAGTATGACTCTACACTTAGGGTAATATTTTCTGAACATATCAGGTAGATTTCTATGGGTCACTACTCTGTCAGGCCACATTATCAACCATTTGAGTTCTTTAGCCAGGAACTTGACCCATGTGGTGAATACTGAACTTACCAATGACATTGATACATTGAATCGAAAAGCCAAGTCGAAGAGGAAAAGGCCCAGCCTTAGCTTCATCATAGTCAAAAGAAATTCTTGCTCTAAAGTAAGGGCTCTCACTTGTCTATCAATTTTTGGTTGTGATGTGTCCCCTCTCCCTTTAGGCCCTCTCCAGTAGTGCATCACAGCAGCTTTTTCTTTAACATGGTCAAAGAGAAGTCGGAAACTGTCAACCGACAGTCCAGTGAAATTATTCGCATCATGTTCTCGCGTCAAATGAGCGAATGTTAGGCTTGAATGAGCCAGAGGGTCTATAATAGTGCACTGAGACCCTGTTTCCTTGTGCTTTGGCACTCTAGCTCTGCTAGTTGATGGGCTTTCTGCCGTCCTAGTTAACATCTTTCGCTTTCTTGGAGATGGCTTGTTTTTATCACTAGGCACAAGATACAATGTGGGGTTTGGAGAACCGTATGTTGGCTTCCCATACTCAAAATGGTTGGAACAAACAGTCCTGTGGTCGCTGCCAACAAAGCCGGACAGTCCTTTTGAAATATTATTTGTCCACTGCTCTCTTTTTCCTGGTTCTTTCGGGAAATAATGCCATCGTAGTTCTCCATCAAGATGGCTTCGTTTAACAATTTTATCTTTGTATCTTGAGTCATTGTTGCAGCCTCCAACACAACATCGATAATGGGGCATTCTTCTCCTGATTTTTTGTAGTTATTTGTATCGTCAATCGTATAAAAACTCTGATAGTATCTCTCTGTATATTCTTCTAAGTAAATCCACGGTCGTAGGCGCTTTAGAAGCAAGCTAACCTAGAACAAAGCACGTAAATATTATCATAACAAAAGAACCATCTAAGCACGTCCGCCATTTTGAATTGAGCAATGCCCTGATTACCCATGATGCATCGTCAAGCGCGAACAGGTCTATCATAGTGCAGAGTATCCATCCCATGTTGTAAGTATACATGTCAGGGCGCTTGGGTACATGTACCTTAGGCCCGTTTCCAGGTTTTCATGTACTTAATTGCTGCCGTACTTAACTCAGAATTAAGTAAGCTTACGGCAAATTGTCGTGTTGCACTATAAAATATAAATATTCCCGTAATCGAGCAAACAGATAAGTACAAACACGTTTTGTATATAGAGGGTGCATAACAGGGACTTGAAAAGTGGGGTGGGTGGGGCGGTGGGGGGGGGGGGAGGGGGCTAGAATTTGAAAATAAAGAAGACTATCCAATCAAAAACGTTTTTAAACAGAACATTTGACTAGTTAGTGCGGAAAGTGGAGGGGTTTAACCCCCTAAACTTGTACATTCCCCCTGGAAAGCCCAGGCAACCACTAGTATATAGTCTGTCTCTGGGATTTGAAGCAATGTGGAAGAACTTTTACTAGTGTTTTTACTGTCAGCAGCAATTTGCAGATAACTTAGCAAGAAATTGTATTGCTGTGCTTATTGTTTTTGACTACTGTATTCTCTATATAATGTTTTTCAGGAAACTGTGAATTTTTGGGACTTTTTTCCAGATGTACAAGCCTTCCTCTCATCAAAGTTGGAAAATAGAGAATCGAGCAATTCCAGTGATCCCAGTGATCCCAGGAAGGCGAAAGCATTTGCAAGTCTTTTGAACTGCTTAAAAAATAAAGATATCATAAGCCAAATAAAGACTCATGGAGTTAGAAGTGAACGTGAATTTAATGCATTTTTTGCCAAAACTGTCCTGGAGCCTCTCTCAGGAGGGAAGTGTGATATTGAGGAAAAACATCTTGCAATGGGTATGTACTTCAGTTGTTGGATCAGTACAATGTCTTTTACAAATTTTAATTCAGACAAGCAAGCAACATGTATGTGTTGTTTAATGAGCAAGAGCTAGTGTCTTATCAGATTATTGGACCTGATAAATTAGGGATATGCGGGTTTGTGCATGTAGCACAATTAAAATACAAAATAGGGCCAGCTACAATAGCAATCATTTGCATTTTACCATTTTACCTTGGCAGATTGCAAATATTTTTAAGGAATGTCAGTATCGGGATGTACAGATCCTCTTTCCTCCCCCTTCTCAAACAGTGTTGATTGTCCATAGCTGAATGTAGGTTGGTTTTGAAGTTCATCAACATTGCAAACAGGTTTGGGGGTTTGAAAGAGGAAAACAGTGTATTAAGGTTAAAACTGGTGGTGATCTGGGAACTGTTTTGATGACTTTGTAGTAAGCACATCTTTTGATGTGGTGTTGACTAATTTGATCATTCTATGGATGGATATTCTAGGCTGACAATATAATTATTAACATCAAAATTCAAAGTGACCATTTTTTTGATTCCACAGGTTTTCCAGATGGTTTTTATGGCAAGCTAGACATGGTTGTTGACCCAGGTTACCTGCCAGGTATGATCTGGGAACTGTTATGATAATAATGTATATTCTCACTGTGATCGTCCTGCACAATGCCTCAGAGAATAGTTAAGTTATGGGAGATGACCTCTGATTTGTGGTGGCAAGCGGTAGCTCGAATGGATAAGTGGAGTAAAGAGTGACATATCCATCCCCTTGGGGAGGTGGGTGGGGATGACAAACCAGTCAATCTAGACCCTACCCATTTATGAACGTAATAATTATGAAGCATCAATCCATAACAAACAGACCCCCAAATGAAACTGGAATGAGCCAAAAAAAAAAAAATGGAAAAGACAAATGAATGTTGTTAAAACTGACCAATCACCAGTCAACAGCACAACTGTTGTCTGAGTCCACCAATCAGACATAGCTTAGACAACTGTTGTTGGATTTCAACAAGTGTTGTTGAACTCTACCAATCATTGTGATTGAAGCAGTGAGGAGGCACCCAATAGCGTCACAAGGAAGATTTTTTTGATAATCTGAAATGTGTACTATTTATTTCATAAAATTATAGATATCGATGTGAAATAACGTAATTACAACTTTGTCTGTTTTTGTGATAAGTAATTTGCAGTATACATAGTATGGGGCCTGGTAACTACTTAGCATACTATGCTTTTCAGACGGTAATATTTGCTATTTCAATATGAAATACTTAAGAGATATTTATCAAAAATGAAATCCATATGTTCACAAATCGCACAATCTTTCATTTTTTTGCACAAAGCTATAACACATGCACATAAGATTTCCCGGGGGGGGGGGGGGGGGGACTCCGATCGTAAATGGACGGGGATGCTTGTCGTACCTTTTAGGGTGTCTTAGACTTAGGTGGACTACCAGAGACATAGCTGGTACCTTTTAGGGACTGTTTTGGGGTAAATAAACTACCTAAAATAAGCTTGAAAGGGACGATTTCGATGCTCTGAATTGAATCTTCAAAGCACATAGATAACAAATGTTTCATTACAGAACTTTAATTCTTTATTATTGTTTTTGAATTGGTACCTTTTAGGGGTAGAAATCAATTGTTGCCACTCCCACTCAGGTACCTTTTAGGGGTCATTTTCAAAATTTCCGACGAGCATCCCCGTCCTCTTATATATGGGAGTCCCCCCCCCCCCCCCCCCCGGGAAGATTTCACTTGTCGAAAATAATTCAGCAAACTTCCAACTACAATTATCAATTTATACCTTTAGACCTAGACTAACTATTTTGGTAGCATTATATCAAACAATTAAACGACAAATGCATCTTAAAGCAATATAGAATTCAAGGCTTTGTAACTAGAATAAAATAATGCACTAAATACGAAATGTTTACAAAAATTTATTGTATGTTTTGTACGTGTCGAATTCATAAACAGAAAACTTCAATTGTACACTGTTCCCAATCATTGAAGTCGATTAGCATCAAATCTGCATGAAGATGTCTGCAATTTAGTATGGTTTATATTCTATGGAAATTTTACGATGTATAAATCAGTTTTCATAAATTATTTTGAATAAATGTTAGTGGTATTAGAAATAAATGCTAGATGGTTACACAAAGTCGTGAGAAAGAAAATCATTGACATCAAAAGTATTCGAATCTCCTTTGCTGAATATGTACTTCGACTACTGTGTAGTTATGTGCCATATATACAGGCTAATAATCGTATCTTGTGGTAAAAGGCCATTATTTAGGTGCAATATTACAATACGCACTAACGTCAGCTAAGAAATGTGACGGGTTACAGTACATGCACAAAATCGCACTGCGCTTCATTTCTATTTGAAATTAAATATATACACATGCAGATCTACCTTAATTCTTTTCCCTACAGTAAAACATATCCTCCTTCTTCACCATCATTAGAACAAATTATATTTTAGAAGCGTGTTGCTGCTAACAATAAATATTTATCTTGCCCAAATGGCCGAATTTGGTATGTGTTTCACCTCACTGCTTCCAGTCTGTGCTAAATAAGTAGTTAGATTGATTGATTTATAGATCTATGTGCTAAATAATGTAGGTAATTAAGATTGATTGATGTATAGATCTGTCAACTGTCTGATTATAATGATAGCAGATGACCAAACTTACATGTAACAAAACAAACTGACTTCAAATGGCAATAATTAGATTGCATTGACTGTATATGTATACATATATATAGTGATCATAATCTTACACAAGTTATAAATTTGTACAAATGAGAAAAAGACCTGACTCCATGTACATAAATATAGAAGCAAAAATATATGAAAATTGTGCCATGAAATATTTTTGGATCTTGATTACTTAAATAAGCTCTCATATTACTTTTAACCACAGCAACCCAATTATTTGAAATAATTGATAATTATTTCTTGTCCATTTTAATCTTCATCAGTATTGCAATTTTGACTAGCTGGTATATTCAGTTGAAGGTTTGAGTGTTTCTTAGTCTTTGTGTAGCTTCTCTACATTGGGATAAATGACTTGAACGCACTCTTGAAACCAAACACTAATAAAAACACTCTTTACTTACGGCAAGCTTCTATAGTTTTATTACTGTAAGGTAACGTGTACCGTGTACTAGTTACTGTGTGATTCACTATAATAAATAAATACAAACTTAGATACAATTACAAATCTGATTTGATACTTACAGAGATCTGATTTGATACTTACGCGCGCAATAATTGCGCAAACTTAGAATATATAAATGCAATATTATGCTCAAAAATTACAAAAAACTAAAGAAAATATCTTTGAAAACATTTGTACGTAAATAAGATTAAAATTACTTACAGTTTTGGTGTGAATATCCCCAAAAGATAAAAGAGCTTTGCTTACAAAAAGGGCTTGCCTGAACTTGCCCGAAAACTACTACATAGCAACAAAAAGTGCTTACGAAGCTTTAGTAACGAAATACGCGCCATTTTGCTAAATATGGCTTGACTCTCCAAATATAGCTACCTACGAGACAGGAAGCCCAATATTATCTTAGAAACAAAATGGCGGACAAAAACGAATAGTAAACGGTATCCTGGAAAATCTTCTTAAATATCGAGAAATATAACTGGAAAACAAAACTAATGAATTAGAAAATGTTCTCAACTTAAAGGTAAATACTCAACGATGTTAATTTCCAAAGGAAACTATAAAAAAGGGCTAATTTGTCGCTACATTACCGGCCCCAAATAAGCAACTAGGGGTGCCTTATTTCTAAACCTTATTTCCAAATGCGACAAATTGAACTTTGCTTAAGTTAACTTAACAATCTAAACTTATTTAATTGTCTTGGATACTTCTTTACTTTACTTGATGGATGCTTGGGTACTTGCTTTCTTGGGTACTTTGGTAATTGCTTCCTTGGGTACTTGAGTAGAAGCTTGGTTGATCACTGATTCCAACAGACATATCTTGTTTATTGGCCTGTGGATGCATGAATCCATCTTTATACTTGATCTTCACTGAGCGCACTAAACCATCTTTTCCTTGATAGGCTTCGACCACTCGTCCAAGGGGCCACTGACCACGGGAGGTTTTCTCATCACTTACAAGGACAATATCATCTGCTTTAATGTTGCTGCTCTTCTGTAACCATTTCTGTCTTTCTTGCAGGGCTGGCAAATATTCCCTCGTCCATCTTTTCCAAAACTGATCTGCTATAAATTGAACTTGGTTCCATCTTCTGCTGTATGTATCTTGAGACTTGAATATTCCAGGTGGTAACTGCTTCTGATCCTTTAACAAGTGATTTGGTGTCAGTGGTTCTTGATCTTTAGGGTCATCACTGAATCTTGTAATGGGTCGGCTGTTCAGAATTCCTTCTACTTGAACCAACAATGTAGCCAGGGTTTCATCAGTTACTACTTGATCTTTCAGGATCACTCGAAGGATTGACTTTATCGATCTTATAATTCTTTCCCAGACGCCACCAAAGTTGCTTGCTGCTGGTGGGTTGAACTTCCACTTGATTTCCCGTTGGCGCAGACAATCTTCAATCTTAGCTTGATTCCATTTCGTCAGCTCTTCTGACAATTCTCTTTGGCTTCCTTTGAAGTTGGTTCCATTGTCACTTCTGATTACTTCTGGTCTGCCCCTGCGGTTTATGAATCTACTTAATGCATCAATGAATGAATCTGTATCCATTGAATGCAAAACTTCTATGTGTACTGCTCTGGTAACTAAACAGGTAAACAGGCAGCCATATCGCTTGACTTGACTTCTTCCCTGCTTAACGTACAATGGACCAAAACAGTCTACACCAACAAATGTAAAGGGTGGTTTCTCTGGGGTGACTCTGTCTTCAGGGAGATCTGACATCTGCTGTTACCAAGTGCTGCCTGACGTCGTTTACATATGAAGCACTTGTTGATGACTTGGCGCACAAGTACTCTTGCCTTTACTATCCAAAACTTCTCTCTTATCAGGCTGAGTGTATGCTCCTTTCCACTGTGACCCGATGATTGGTGGTAATCTCTTACAATCAGTGTTGATACGGGGCTATTACCAGGTACTATTACTGGATGCTTTACTTGATCACTAATGGATGCATTATTCAGGCGTCCTCCAACTATGAGCATACCATCTTCTCTCATCTTTGGATTTAACTTTATCAGCTTGCTTGATTTCTGAACAGGCTCTTTAGCTTGTAATTTCACAATTTCTTTTTGGAAGTGCTGTCGCTGAACATACTTGATTACTTCCCTTTCTGCATTTTTAATTTCTTCCACCGTCAAGGAACTTTGGACAATATGCTCCTTTGATTCTTTATGGCCATACTTATACAACATGTAACTCTTGAAGCGCAACAACCATGCTACACCTTTCTTTAAATCATACCATGATGAGTACTTGTTGATTAGCTTGTCAGTTGGCAGTTCTCTGTCACAGGTGTTGGTACTTGCTTGGAAGACTTGTGTTTCTTTCTTGACCTCTTTATCATCTTGAGACAGCTGAGGTAGACTAATTGGTTGTTCTGGCCAGCTTTCCTTGCTTTTCCAGAGGAAACTTGGTCCCTTGACCCATCGTGTTGCATTCACCATCTCTTCTCCTTTCAGGCCTCTTGATGCATCATCATCAGGATTATCTATTGACCTTACATGCTTCCACTGATCAGGGTTTGATCCCTCGTGGATTGCAGCCACTCTGTTGGCTACATAGACCTTGAATCTTTTCTTGGTGTTGTGGATGTACTGAAGTACTGCAGTAGAGTCTGTCCAGAATACAGACTCATCCAGAGGTATCCCCATCTCTTGGCGTATTTTATTTTCCAGCTCAACTGCTACTACAGCTGCTGAGAGTTCTAACCTTGGGATGGTGAGAGTTTTCAACGGAGCCAGACGAGACTTTCCTGCAATGAAGGAACAATGTACATCACCACAATCATTAACTAAACGAACATAGGAAACTGCTCCATAGCCAATCTGTGAGGCATCGCAGAAGGTATGCAGTTCTGCTCTTGCAATCTCTCCAAACTCTTTAGGCTTGATGCACCGATCAATGCTGATGGATGATAACTTTGGTAAATCTGACAACCATTCATCCCACCTCGTTAGACTTTCTTGAGGCACAGGGTCATCCC
Organism: Telmatactis stephensoni; assembly: GCA_029948255.1. Taxonomy (NCBI): domain Eukaryota; kingdom Metazoa; phylum Cnidaria; class Anthozoa; order Actiniaria; family Isophelliidae; genus Telmatactis; species Telmatactis stephensoni. Next base: position 6,814 of record JALIZF010000656.1, on the reverse strand, counting down.
ATCCATGGTTCTCTTTACATAAATCTTGTATTATCCTCTTTGCAGGCAGGATAAATGGACTTACTAGACCAAGGGGGTCATAGATAGAACTTGTTGATGAGAGAATTCCTCTTCTTGTCTGTGGTTTGTTGCTCACCTCTGTCTTTATGGTCAGCTTGTCTGATTCTACGTCCCACATTACACCAAGTGCTCTCTCTACTGGGAAGGTGTCATCCAGGTTCAGGTTCTTGAAGGACTTTGCTCTTTCACTGTCTGGGATGGAGTTCATGACATCTTTGCTGTTGCTTGTCCACTTCGTTAGGTTGAATCCGCCTCTCTTCAACATCTCCTTTAGCTCTTGACTTAGTGTAACTGCTTCTTCAGGGGTTTTTACTGACTTAAGTAAGTCATCTACATAAAAGTTCTGATTTACACTTTTGCTTGTTTCAGGTTTGAAGTCTTGCTTGTTGTCTTCAGCTGTCTTACACAGACTAAAGTTCGCACAACTTGGAGAAGAAGTTGCACCAAATAGATGTACCAGCATTTGCATTTCAATTGGATCTTCATGCGTATCACCATCTGGCCACCAGAGGAATCTTAAAGCATCAGTGTCTTCTGGATCTACTTTAACTTGGTTGAACATGCCTTCAACATCTGCCATTATAGCTACTGGTTCCTGACGGAATCTTGTGAGAACTCCAAACAAGTTGTTAGTCAGGTCAGGACCTTGTAATAACTGATCGTTCAGCGATGTACCTTTATACTTGGCTGCACAGTCAAAGACTACTCTAACTTTCTCTGGCTTGTTTGGATTTACTACAGCATGATGGGGTAGGTACCAGACCTTCTCTTTGTTGTCAAGCTCACTGATGGGTACTTGTTTTGCATAACCTTTGTCTATGTACTCATTGATGGCTGACTTGTACTTTGTGAACAGCCTCTCATCCTTGTCAAATTTTCTCTTGAGCATCTTTAGTCTTGACTCTGCAAGATACTTGTTGTTTGGTAAGTATGGATTCTTGTACTTCCATGGCAGAGATAATTGATAGTGACCATTTACATATTTCACAGAACTTTCCATTTTTTGCAGTGCTATCTTGTCTTCCACTGACATTCCTGTTGTCTTGTTGCTTGTGTTTGCTTCGTCTGTGATCCAGAACTTCTTGAGCTGGTCTAGTAGGGGGTCACTGAAGCCACCAGTATTGGTGATGTTGACATTTATCTCTTTATCTTCAAAGCTATCTGTTGGTCCTAAGACTGTCCAGCCGAGAATTGACTCTACTGCATACGGCTCTTTACGTTTACCACGCCTCTCTTCTTGACCCCAGAACACTTCTGGCACGTCGTTGCCAATCAGTAGGGACACTTTACCACAAACTTCTGGTATTTCTATTCTTTTGAGGTGAGGCCACTTTTCAACATCTTCTTGCTTGGCTATACAACTTTGAGACACTGGGATTTCATCAACTGTTATCACTGCTGGGAGCTCCACGATCTCTTCACCTTCGAGAGGCTTTATGCTCAGTTCAACCACTTGACCTTTCTTCTGGCTTTCTTTCCTTTCTATCGTGCTGAGTGAAAAGGAATGTTCTCTTCCAGTTATTCCAAGTGACTTTATAAAGGTCGACTCACACAGGGAGGAGTCAGAGCCTTTATCTAATAATGCGTAAGTGACTATTGTTTCACTGTTCTTACCACAAACTCTTACTGGCACAATGGGTAGGCACACTCTCTTTCCAATCTTGGTTGACGCAACATTGGAGTTGACTTGGGGACCAGTATCTTTATCTTTCTTAGATGGATCAGCTGGAGGATGAATTGTTGTTTGGTGCTTTCTGTCACAATCTTTTACCGTACAGGCTGCTTTCTTGAAACACTGCTTTGCGATGTGGTGGCCTTTGAAACAGTTGAAACACAGTATATTCTTCTTTAGGAATTCGCACTTATCTTCATACTTTTTCTTGTTAAAGCTTTCACATTTGGTTAGAGAATGATCAGTACTGTTGCAGTTGACGCAGAAGTCGGCTTGTCTTTGTACTTGATTCTGAGTGGTACTTTCTACTGCTGCTCTTGCTTGATGACTTTCTTGAGTTTGGACTGAGAAACTGTTCTTGGTAGGCTTTGGTGGTCTTCTGAGGGGGTTGCGCTCTTTGTCTCTTTCCATTATCTGGCCAAACACAGGGTCATTGGCTGCTCTTGCTGCTTGAGATGTAAACGTCGCTAGGTCGTTAATTCTTGGTCTTAGACCGTTTTCTCGTATAACACGCACTCTCTCCAACCATTTGGCTTTCATGTGATGCGGGAAGCGCTCTGCTATCTTACATGTACGTAGGTTGTCTGCGCTGTTCACTTCATCTAGATATCCAATAGATTTGAGGGTCATCTCGCAATCTTTGAGGCTGTCTGCGAAGGCAAGAAGACCAGCTCTGTCACTCTGTTTTATTGGAGGACCATTCGTAACTCTCTCGACACTAGCGCATGCGATTATGTAAGGATCTCCAAATCTTTCCTCCAGCATTCGTCGAGCTTCTGTGTAACCGTAGTCCTGGTGGATAAGGACAATTTTTTATTACATCTTTTACACGGTCAGTAGAGAATTGCAGCAGATAATTCAGCTTCTCGCTCTCTGTGCTGGCTTTGTGATGAATGTTTTCTTCGAAGCTTCTTATAAATCTCCAGTAATTTAGAGGGTTTCCGTCGAATGGTGTCATTTCTGGTTTCGGGAGCTGTAATGCGTTGGCCATGGACTGCATCATTAATTGCTGATTCTTGAGAAAATTCAAGAACGTTTCTTCAGGAGATGCTGTGGTAGAATACTCAGCTGGGCATGGATGACTGAAACGATTAGCTGAAGGTGGACTGTATGAACTGCTTGGAGGTACATGTATGTTCTTTGGAACTGTCGGCTCAGTCTCCTCATCTTCATACACCTTTAACTCTGCTTTAGCTCTCTCTGCTTCATGTTTGGCTTTCAGTACTGCCATCTTTTTCTTCAGAGCGGCCACTTCTTCCTCCAGTGATTGCTCTTCTTCCACCTGTCTCACCATCATTGATGCCACGGTTGAAGATACCTTTGCTCTTAATTTTTGGCTGGACGTTGAACTACAGGACGAGCCAACGCTGCTAGCAGAATCATGACAAGATATTTCCTGCTCTTGCGGACAAGTGAATTCCATTGGACAAGAATAGTTCATAACAACATCATAGATACAATCAGTGCAAGCAAAGACTCAATAATCAATACAAACTTGAATACCACAAAACTTGAACAAACAATGTAGCTTCTCTACATTGGGATAAATGACTTGAACGCACTCTTGAAACCAAACACTAAAACACTCTTTACTTACGGCAAGCTTCTATAGTTTTATTACTGTAAGGTAACGTGTACCGTGTACTAGTTACTGTGTGATTCACTATAATAAATAAATACAAACTTAGATACAATTACAAATCTGATTTGATACTTACAGAGATCTGATTTGATACTTACGCGCGCAATAATTGCGCAAACTTAGAATATATAAATGCAATATTATGCTCAAAAATTACAAAAAACTAAAGAAAATATCTTTGAAAACATTTGTACGTAAATAAGATTAAAATTACTTACAGTTTTGGTGTGAATATCCCCAAAAGATAAAAGAGCTTTGCTTACAAAAAGGGCTTACCTGAACTTGCCCGAAAACTACTACATAGCAACAAAAAGTGCTTACGAAGCCTTAGTAACGAAATACGCGCCATTTTGCTAAATATGGCTTGACTCTCCAAATATAGCTACCTACGAGACAGGAAGCCCAATATTATCTTAGAAACAAAATGGCGGACAAAAACGAATAGTAAACGGTATCCTGGAAAATCTTCTTAAATATCGAGAAATATAACTGGAAAACAAAACTAATGAATTGGAAAATGTTCTCAACTTAAAGGTAAATACTCAACGATGTTAATTTCCAAAGGAAACTATAAAAAAGGGCTAATTTGTCGCAACACTTTGCATGCTATAAGTCTTAGACAGACAGAATGTGAATAACCTATTGTGTCAATAGTAAGTCATATTGAAGGAATTTATCAATTAACAGCCAGGCAAGTAAATTACATTTTGGATATCTTCTAATGTATAACAAAATGCACAACCCCCCCCCCCCCCCCCAATTTTATCTCTATGATCTTTTAGACCCCCTCCTTGTGACCTTCCAGAAAAATAGCCATCCCCAAATATTGCAAATGCATTTCATTAAAAGTGCCATGACTATAAACCCATGAAATGTCCTTCAATTTCCAATAACAAAAGAATTGAAATTATAGAAACTTTAACAAATCTAATATGGTATATTCTGAGTATGAGTTTTGCATTCAAGACATTTTATAACTGTATCATCCATCTCAACTATTAGATCCATTCAGCTTATAATAACTAAAATCAATTCGTGTACTATCTGTAGTAAAAGAGTGACAAGGAATACAAGGTGGGACTAGAGGGACCAGGAAGGTATCAATTAAGTAGATGTATTTTAGCGCAGGACCATTTTTATCAAACTCTCTAAATATGATCCCATTGCCTGATTATGAAGTTTAACACCTAAAATGGTAGTCATTTTCCTTAAGCTTATCAAAAACGGGAGATATTTCAGAAAAAGAAAAACTGAATTCAGCTGTCTTTGTTTAATGTTGCCATAGCAACCTTGCCAATCGAGCTGAAATTGACATCAGTCAAAACTTCCATCTATGCTTGCTATCTGGCTCAAAAATCATTTTGATCAGTCAAGTACAAGTTCACTAATTTGGTAAAGGAAAATGGGAAGTGTAGTCAATAAATAACTACTGGGAACACCTTGAACCACATATAGTGCTTTATGTAAGACTAGATGAGTGTAATGAAAAATCCATCTTGGATCTTTGTTGTAAGTTTTGCTTGATCTCGCTTAGTTTTAGCTCGAAAAATTCAAAAAGAAGAAGAAGACGACGACGAAGAAGATGATGAAGAAGAAAAAGAAGGGAGAAATAAGAAATTAAAAGGTACTGTGTCGTGTTTAGAAAATTCTGAAAATACTCTAAAAAGTGTCTTCAATGAGTAGTATACATTTTTAGAACAGTTATTTGTACCAGTGAAGAAAGGGTGAATAGAACAGACAATCTATTGAAGTAGTATTTCTCAAACTCATTAATAATTCATGAGTTTCTCGTCCATTTAGCTAGTAGGATTCAGTCAGGTGGATGAACCTTGCTACCCAATGAAACTCTGTAGGAAGAACATTTGGAAATGTGATCCAGATCACTAGTGATATTCCTACACAATTTCATTGGAATGGATATCTAGATTCATCCACGTGCAGTGACTGATGAAACATCCGCACTTGTCTAGTTTCATATATTACTTAGCACTTCACCTTTATTTGATTACCAGACTTTGAAATATTCTCGCAAGCCCCGAAATTATGTACTTAGTAGCGAAATTTTGATGAAAAAATCTTTTGACTAATCACCGTGAGAAGCTATATCAAACACTTGTGCTTTGTGTTTTATCAGGTTCTCTGATCAGGTTCTCTGATAGCTTCTGATGAAACACTCGTGTTTGATATATTGACATAGCGGGTTTTCGCTGTATTTGTATAATATAATTAAGAAAATATGAGCGTTCTTTGTATGTCACAAACTAAATTTGACTTATACCATGTCCGAAACTGCCTGTAAAAATGCATTGCCGCGTCCTAAAAATGGATCCCAAGAAACTACCTGTGATTTCTGCAGGAAATCATCAAATGAAGTCAAAGAAAATAGCAAAATTGTTGTTTTTGTATCAAATTTTAGAGACTGAAAATCACACTTTTTTGACTTCACATTTTTTAATCAAATTATTGGTTCCAGGCTAAATATATATATATTGCTTTGTTACAATTTACGATCTGAGCTACAGTGATTCTTTTAACAATATCGTGACATCAGTGCATTTTTGAAATGAAGCAATAACGGGTATTAGGGTTGTAATTTCGGTCATCTTGTTCTGATATTTTTTCAAAATTTCCACCAATTTTTTTACCCTCCGAAATGCTGAATAAAAACCGCTGTTCATTTTTATTATATGCCTTTTCTTGGACAATTGATTAATTTTGTCGATTATCAGGGAGATGATACTCTAATCTTGACTGGGAGATGCGATGTAAAATCTGATATTTCATAGCCATGTCCATGTCATTTTTGGCCTTTAAATTGGGTTGACAAAGGGGCTATTTTGCCCCTAAATGTGTGGGTGTGGGGCTGGTCATTTCAAAAAGATCTAAATCACTGGAACGCAAAACATCCGCACAGTTCATCACGTATTGGGATAGTAGTTAACAGGCCAAAAGATGGAATCATTCTTTGATAAGTATCTCGAATGTTATATTGAAAGAATACATGAATATAAGCACTGTTATGTGTTTAATGTTATTGCTCCCAGTCTGCGTGGGTCCCTGAAAATTGTATTTTCATTGCAGGAGACTCTGCGGGTGAAAGACACCAGAAAAATTGTCCTCATTGGACCCAAGAGGATTATCTCAATGCTATGCAATATTGTTGACCTTTGCCTTAATTCAAAGGCAAAGACACCCAGAACGCCAAGTGTATCCAATGATCAGGATCCACCCAGAGGGCTTTTATGCTTTATTGTATGACACTGACAATGACGTTTTAGTTGTCAGCGGCTATGCTTGGAGTTCTCTTGTTGATTTGGTGTTACTATGGAGTGTTTTGCACTATCAATTATTTTCTGTGCAAAACATGGACGAGTGGAGTTCATATAAATGTGGTTTTAAAAGTATTATGGCGAACCGTAATGCCTGTCAGAAACCACATC
>JALIZF010000542.1:0-22595 GCA_029948255.1 Telmatactis stephensoni | reverse complement strand
TAACCCTAAACCCTAACCCTACCCTAACCCTAACCTAACCCTAACCCTAACCCTAACCCTAAACCCTAACCCTAACCCTAACCCTAACCCTAACCCTAACCCTAACCCTAACCCTAACCCTACCCCTAACCCTAACCCTAACCCTAACCCTAACCCTACCCCTAACCTAACCCTAACCTAACCCTACTAACCCTAACCCTAACCTAACCCCTCACCCTAAACCCATAAACGCCTAACCCTAACCCTAACCCCTAACCCTAACCCTAACTCCTAACCCTAAACCCTACCCTAACCCCTAACCCTAACCCTAACCCTAACCCTAAGCCCTAACCCCTCAACCTAAACCCTAAACCCTAGCCTCTAAACCCTAAACCCTAACCCCTAACCCTAAACCCTAACCCTAACCCAACCTAACCCTAACCCTAACCCTAACCCTAACCCTAACCCTAACCCTAACCCTAACCGCTTTTTTAATGTTTTAAGTTTTGAAACCCTAACAGTAAACCCTAACCCTAACCCTATTCCTAACCTAACGCCAACCTAACCCTAACCCTAAACCCTATCCCTAAAGGCTAACTTAAAACCTAACCCTAACCCTAACCTAACCCTAACCCTAACCCTAACCCTAACCCTAACCCTAACCCTAACCCTAACCCTAAACCCTAACCCTAACCCTAACCTAACCTAACCTAACACTAACTAGAACCCCAACCCTAAACCTAAAACCCTAACCCTAAACCCTAAACCTAACCTAGACGCTAACCCTAACCCGAACCTAGCCCTAACCCCAACCCTAACCCTAAAGCCTAACCCCAAAAACCTAACCCTAAACCAACCCTAACCCTAACCTAACCCAACCCTAACCTAACCCTAACCCTAACCCTAAGGGGTAGTTTAGGGTTAGGGTTTTGGGTTAGGGTTAGTGTTAGGGTTAGGGTTTTGGGTTAGGGTTAGTGTTAGGGTTAGGGTTTTGGGTTAGGGTTAGTGTTAGGGTTAGGGTTTTGGGTTAGGGTTAGTGTTAGGGTTAGGGTTTTGGGTTAGGGTTAGTGTTAGGGTTAGGGTTTTGGGTTAGGGTTAGTGTTAGGGTTAGGGTTTGGGTTAGGGTTAGTGTTAGGGTTAGGGTTTTGGTTAGGGTTAGTGTTAGGGTTAGGGTTTGGGTTAGGGTTAGTGTTAGGGTTAGGGTTTGGGTTAGGGTAGTGTTAGGGTTAGGGTTTTGGGTTAGGGTTAGTGTTAGGGTTAGGGTTTTTGGGTTAGGGTTAGGGTTAGGGTTAGGGTTATGGGTTAGGGTTAGTGTAGGGTTAGGGTTAGGGTTAGGGTTAGGGTTAGGGTTAGGGTTAGGGTTTAAGTAGGGTTAGTGTTAGGGTTAGGTTAGGCTTAGGGTTTAGGGTTAGGGCTTAGGTTTTAGGTAGGGTTAGGGTTTTGGGTTAGGGTTAGTGTTAGGGTTAGGGTTTTGGGTTAGGGTTAGTGTTAGGGTTAGGGTTTTGGGTTAGGGTTAGTGTTTAGGGTTAGGGTTTTGGGTTAGGGTTAGTGTTAGGGTTAGGGTTTTGGGTTAGGGTTAGTGTTAGGGTTAGGGTTTTGGGTTAGGGTTAGTGTTAGGGTTAGGGTTTGGGTTAGGGTTAGTGTTAGGGTTAGGGTTTTGGGTTAGGGTTAGTGTTAGGGTTAGGGTTTTGGGTTAGGGTTAGTGTTAGGGTTGTTTTGTTAACCATTAATGGATTTCCGTTATTAGGGTTAGGCTTCCCATTTGCATAAATTTGCATGAATTTGCATATTTAACAAGATACGGACATTTAAAGTTTTTGTTTTTTAGCCACCCCTCTTCTATATTAAAATAGTAATTGATGGAATTTTTTTTTATTTGTTGTTGAAGTATATCGATGCGTAATTATTCGTTTTTATTCTCGGCTTCTAATCTCTCATGGTTGCTAGGTAACATATCGTTGAATTTACGAGGGATAAACGGATAATATCTTTGTAAGGATTTTGTTTTTTTGAAGGATGAAAGCATATTTGGAAAGATTACTTCAAATACTTTTTGCGGTGAAAAAATTTTAGTTTAATTTAACCTAATCGCTGATGCGAAATTTCATGTTTTATATTTTTTCAGCGTTTTTTGTTGAGAAATTTGTTTTTTTATGAGATATTTGCCTCAAACGTTTTTGTTATTTATCTGTCTTTTTATCCCATTAAAGATTTTTTATAGCTATTGTCTTCGCTTTCGAGATATCACACCTTGAACGACAGCAGTTACTTCGACGTTGATCACCGGAAGTAGGTTGGTGAATTAAGATTAAAGAAGTAAACCCTTGAAGAAGAATGAATTACTTACCAATGCAATATACGTAAACACAAGCAACCATTTATGTTGGGTAAGGGGTCGGAAGTCGAGTATCCCTTGCTCTAGACTGAGCTTACACAGGTCGAGAACATAAACGCTTAAACCTCTAACGGGGTCACAATCCTCTCAGTTCGAACTACAAGAGGCGGAGATAAAGCTTAAAATATCAGCTCGATCCCCGGATCTCACATCCTTGTTTCAACTTCTTTCCTTTCCGTGTAATTTTAAATACCCTTAAAACGGAGCACTGATGGAGAGAGGGAAGTACAATAAGCGCACCGTCAACCTTAAGTTTTATTAGTTAATCAAATTACTGTCACGAGTTATCGACGTAGAATGTGGTCGCTTTACTTTATATTCAATGTCCTTTTGGAATAGTATCAGGGCCTTATATCCGATCATTTCAAGTAGTTTCGATTCAGGACTTGTATATGTGATCTCAGGATTACGATTTTGCTCAGTTTATATAGTACTTAAAACCTTCAGACCCTGTCCCATATTAAGATCCTTATTTGTCAGAAATGTTCTCCAGATAAAGCTATACACATTCAGCCTTTTAGTTACTAAAGATATGGAGTTTTATTTGTAGTAAATATTCATGAGTTACTTATGCAATCAACAAATTACACAGCAAAACCTGGATGTATGTCTGATTTTAAAAGCCTAACTAAACGAAAGTAATACTCGAGATCCTTAGGATATGAAACGCTAAATCAAAGGTAGAGGATGGTCACGTGACCGGAAATTGATTTAATCAGAAATTTGCAAATGGGCTGGCGAAGTTTTGGCTTTTCAAAAACATTTTCAATTAGAACTATTAAGCTAGCAATGTTAAACAAGAATCAGTCCGGAATGGTCGACTTTTTCTTATTTCAAGGAAGATAATGAACAAAGTTTAGTTCAATACCTTGGTCACGTGACCTATTTTGTAAAATATTTTGCCAGGAAAATGAGAAAGTCATCTATTCCGGTCAGAAACCTGCTTAGTGGCTCCTAAGAAACACGTTTATAAAGATTTTGTTTTTATTAAAGTAAAATCCATTGGCCCATTTGAATTTATGGATTTTTACGTTTCTGAGGTCAGTGACCACTCAAAAATGAAATTATCATACTTGAAATACGGAGAGCCCTAAGATACACCTAGGTGTCAAATCTTATATCAAAAACTGCAATTATGGAAAAAGCCAAGCCTTAACACCCTTGAGTTCATCAAAAATTTCACATTTCTATCGGAATAATAGCATTTTGCCGAAAAATGCAAATTTGACTTTTGTCGAGATTTTCGAATTTTTCGAAAGTACATGTCACTGTGCCAAAAGGCAAATATTCAAGAGTATTCAGAAAAAGAATATGGCTTCTTGACTTGGAGTATTCTAGGATATTCGAGACGGATGATATACGTGACGTATTCTAGTAGTATACAACCTGAATTCTTACGCATACTTTGCATGACATTTCTCTCTCAAGTATTCGGACTCGAATATGTAAAGTATGAATGCACAGGGATTTTCAACTAGAATACTTCAGATATCCCAAAAATAATATTTCTTCGTGACTTCGAAAAATACTTTCTGCGGTTTGAATATTCACGCATATTCTTCGTACAAGATATTTCTACGGTATGAAGATTTTCATATCTGAAGTATGAATATTACTGGAATCTTCAATTAATATTCATTTATTTCTGAGTGATGAAAAGTGTGATACATCATGCAGTTTACATTCTAAAATAGATGTCTAAACACCAATATTTTGATACAATAAACATTTTTCAATAAGTAGAGTGCACACATGCTGAATTCTTACGCATACTTTGCATAACATTTATCTCTAGAGTATTCGGACTCGAGTATGTGAAGTATGAATGCACAGGGATTTTCAACTAGAATACTTCAGATAATCCCAAAAATAATATTTCTTTGTGACTTTGAATAATACTTTCTGCGGTTTGAATATTTACGCATACTTTTCGTAAAAGATATTTCTACCGTATGAGGATTTTCATATCTGAAGTATGAATATTACTGGAATCTTCAAATAGTATTCATTTATTTCTGAGTGATCAAAAATGTGATACATCATCATGCATAAATACTACTGGCATAATGATAAGTCGATTTTCTTTAACATGTTCAAGAAATCATTCAAGTGGGTGTTATCAATTTATTGTAAACTTTTGGTGTTTGTACTCTTTTTATTGTTGTGAGATGGTTTGCTGAAAGCATTTGGTCACGAGTCGTTTCAAGGTTACTGGCCGTTTAATCTGATATCTGTTGATTGCGATTTTCTAATAAACAAAATTCGCTTTTTCATTGTTCTGTCTTACCAAAAATGTTGATTTCAATTAATCGAAATGAACAAATAGTACAAATGTGAGGCTTTTTCAATTGCAAGTTCCTGTGATTTTTTTATGAACAAACAGATATTCCAATACATTCAGGTTCAATTTTATCCAATAATGCACATACATGGATAAATCCTGCCAGCCACTCAATTATGCACTGAAACCAGCCTGAAGATCTCACTAAGTGGCACTCACCGGGTAGTGCAAAATCATAAAGCTCGGGCAAACATTTATACACAAAGACATTACATGAATAAAATTGACAAAATATATATATATATATAAATCTCAAAGTGCAAGTCACAAAATTGAATTACAACAAAATAAAAACAATTTTGTTGATGGCCAGATATTCTAATAATTTCAGACTAAATTTATGTAATACTCACACATGAATAAATATTGTCACTTGACAAATTGTGACAAAATTTTTGAAATTGTCAGTTTTTAAAAATGGTCACATGTACCATTCAAGTGAAAATTTACTCTGCTGTTAATTTTAAGTAATCAAGTCATTTCTGGGTGAATTATTTACAAAAACCATGGATTTAATCATATAAATAACAACTCTTGGTCATTCCACTTCCAATAAGCAGTTTCATTTACACCTGTTGAGAGATAATACAATCTATAGTCACTCTTCTGTGTCAAACATTAAATTTTGTCAAGATTTCATGATAGGGTCATTTCATAGTATTTGTGGACAAAAAAAGTTAATGTTCACACACAATATCAAATTACTTTTCAAAGAAGCTGAATAATCAAATGATAAAGTCCTGATTGTTTTTCTTTTTTTTTAATGTACATGTAGATATTACAAAAATGTTGCCTGTGCTGGTGGACATGAAGCACACATTCCCTCTAACAGTGACATCATAGAAATGTTCGGGGAAAACTGTTTCATCAGGAAACAAGGTTTCAAACAAAATAATTTAGATAAGCTTATCTATCATTTCAACGAAAGTAATTTAAATTGGCTTATTTATCATGAAAGAGTCTTATTTTCAAGTTTTGCATGGTATTTGATGGTGTAATAGGTCATGGACAGAATTTCCCTTTAGTAACTTCCTAATATATGACAAGTGCTTTAAATTGATTAGGCCACAAATCACAACTTTAGATGAATAAACCAACCTTGTCTTCTGTGACTTTATAAAGTCAGGTAAATGTGGAACATTATTATGTAAAAGAGTGTGCTTGATATATCAAAACTTTGCAGAGTTCTTGAGTTTTATTTTAAGATTAAAAAATGTCACTTTTTCTGTTCCCCTCTGTAATGTTGAACATTTTTTATTCTCATCAAAGCATCAATGTTTGGATTCTTTTAGATCCAGTATGTCTGGATACCAATATCATAATGCCAACAAAACAATAGTAATATATTTCATAATAAAAAGCTACAAGTACACTGCATAGTTGGATTTGTTTGTACTCCCCTCTGTAACTTTCAAAACACTGTGAAATGACACTACAATATTATGCAAAACATGTTAACCAACATAAATCACATTTGCAGTTTTAAAATCTGAAAAAATATAATTACCAGCATTGCTGTTGCAGTTTGTAATTCTTCATGTAGCTGTGATAGTTTCAGTTCACTGATCTCCTTTATATCTTCCTGGCATAGATTTTTTCTCTCCTCTTACACTAGTGCAGCATTTCCTTATGTAGTCAATGCATGGAAATCCTTTTGAATTTTTATATTGCAAGAGCATGTTTCTTTTAATGCCATGAAGAGACCTTTTTATTATTAATTCTTTTTTCCTCTTCTTCTTCTTTTTCTTAGCTATGCTTCACATGATATATTTGCACATTCTGGAATAATGGTTGCTTTGTAATCCTAAAAACCAAGCAAATGTTTGAAAATTTGAGTGCAAAGAGTTAGTTATATAATTGGTTATGAATTTGGACATGTTTTAACGAATAAAACAACGCAGGTTGTAAAATACAAGTAAGACTCATTGTTTGATGTGGATAATCAGTGTCTAGTACAACAAAAAAATTAATTATTTATGCTTGATCAACAACATAGAATCCAAAGCAGTTTACAGTACTTTGTTTAGCAAACATAGTAAAAGCAACAAAAATATTAATAATTTAATTAATAAGAAGCACAATTAATTGTGTCCCTTTGGATAATAAAAGGAACAGCTTCCAAATCCAGTCAGTTTGGACCATGTTGACCTACTACTGTGCAAAATTGGCGCCAAAATTTACGTTCCCTTCAAAGTCGATTTAAAAGGTCTTAATTGAGGAATACCTCACGAAAAGTATCTTTATCTTACGTACCTTTCTTTTATCTTGTTGACTTGTGTCCTTTGAGCTGTTTTTAGGTCAAAAATCAAAAGAAAGAGGTCCAAAATGCATAGACAACTTTACAAACACCTTTGTCTTTTCGATGAATTAATAATTGGCCAGCGAAATGTTGAGTCAGCGGTCAATGCACAGGAATCCCGTGCATTTCTCACAATAAACCAATGAAAACACGGTATTTGATCACGTGCGTGTTTTGAATAGTAGGCGCTCATTCAGTGAACGGTTGAAGTACGATCGAGGAGATAGCGAATATGTTCTACAAAATCCTATATTTTGAGCCTAAAATATGGCCTACATTATTCTCAAATCGAGGAGGAAATATAGAGAAAGCTTTAATACATTGTTTGAAAGAAGAACAAGCTTCATCAGAGTAGAAATAGTTATTCTACAAGGGCGACAATGGAAGGACGCCGAAGTCTCTGGCGGTAAGTTGAATATTTGATAAGCAATTATTAGTATTGACCGAGTTTATCGTACGAGAAGTCAATTTTAAACCTTCTTATAGGGAAGAAGAAGTTCATAAAAGAGACTCCTTTTAGGATGGCCATATTTTGTTTTCACTATGACGGGAATATGATTGTTCTTTCGAGTAAATCAGCTCGGGTAATAAGCTTGTACGTACAATGACTTGTGATTATGCTTTTAGATGAACAGATTTTAAGATACTTTTATATCTTTTTAGTTAAACTGGAGAATCTTGGATTGCGACTTCAGCAAAGCGGCCAAAAATGCTCCAAGCTGGGAACCAGTGATCAATGTCCGTTTCTTTGAGGTACTTCATAGCGTACGTCGACTTGTCCTCTGGCTACATTGATTGCGAACAGTTGAGTGTATATATAAAGGACACTATGAGACACGTTTATTAAGATATCAAGTAGTTAAATGATTCAAGTTAGTAGTCTATTATCTATTACTGTTCAAATGTTACCGCCATGTCAATTGATAAATCCTATACCGTATTTTAATAAAACACATTTCAATGCTATGAATTTGTTTGTTTATACTTGTATGTTTTGTTTTTCTATGTATTTTGATGTAGTTATAGGCCTTTGAATGGGTAAAATGCTTGAAAATATCCCGTATTTCGATGGGATGTTGTGAAGAATATGTTGAGAATTCAAGAATATCCGTATTATACCAATGATATTCAGAGGGTAGTTCGACTAGAAGACGTCAGGGGTGTCTAGTATTCAGGAATATTCGTAACATACGACTGAAATTCGGAGGGTTGTTCGCTAAGAAAACGTCAGGGATGTCTAGTATTCAGGAATATTCGTAACATACGACTGATATTCGTAGGGTATTTCGGTAGGAAGAATTTGACAATGTCCAATATTCAAGAATATTCGAAGCATCAACTAAACGAATACAATAGTATACAAGAGTATCATACTTGTTACTTCAAGTATTCAGGAAAATTCGATTAGTATTCAAGTCCGAGTGATGCAACGTCATACTAGAATCACTTGGAACGAATCCGGACAGAATTTCCATTTTCGTCCTGTATACTCTTGACTGACTTCACGTATAAATATACGCCGCGAATATTTATACGTGAAGTCAGTCAAGAGTATACGGGACGAAAATGGAAATTCTGTCCGGATTCGTTCCGAGTGATTCTAGCATGACGTTGCATCACTCGGTCTTGAATACCAATGGATTTCCCTGAATACTTGAAGTATGCATGTCTATATTCAAGCATATTCTTTCCGAATATTTGCCTTTTTCTCACATAAAGTCCTTTTTGACCTTATTTTCAAGTACAAATTGCGAATTTCATCAAAAATTGCACGTTCCTATTGGAATAATAGCATTTTGACAAAAAATGCACATTTGCCGAAAAATGCTAATTTGACTTTTTGCGAGATTTTCGAATTTATCGTAAGTACATGTATTTTTGACCTTATTTTCAAGTACAAAACGCGATTTTCATCAAAAATTTCACGTTCCTTTTGGAAAAATAGCATTTTGACGAAAAATGCAAATTTGCCGAAAAATGCAAATTTGACTTTTTGTGAGATTTTCGAATTTTTTGTAAGTACATGTATTTTTGACCTTATTTTCAAGTACAAAACGCGATTTTCATCAAAAATTTCACGTTCCTATTGGAAAAATAGCATTTTGACGAAAAATGCAATTTTGACGAAAAATGTAAATTTGACGAAAAATGCAAATTTGACTTTTTGCCAGATTTTCGAATTTTGCTCAAAAAATTCCCATTTGACCTTATTTTCAAGTACAAAACGCAATTTTCATCAAAAATTTCACGTTTTTATTGGAAAAATAGCATTTTGACGAAAAATGCAAATTTGCCGAAAAATGCAAATCTGACTCTTTGCGAGATTTTCGAATTTTTCTCACAAAACGTCGTTTTTGACCTTATTTTCAAGTACAAAACGCGATTTTCATCAAAAACGGTTCGATAGATAACTTGTAAACCACTTCAGTGCGACGGGAGAGATGCTAAGTTTACCAAGCTTTTTAAGCAAGGCCTCGTGATTGATACTGTCAAATGCCTTGCTTAAGTCTATCAGCACTGCTGCGGTGATCTTCTTATCATCTATGGCTTTATACAAATGGCTTGTGAAAAGAATTCCAAGAGTTTCTGTTGAGTGAAACTTTTTATTTCCACTTTGATGGACTGAGAGCAGTGCGTTGGTCGTAAGAAAAGTAGTGAACTGGTCGTGGACAATTCTCTCCACAACTTTTGATAGTGCTGGAAGTAAAGATATTGGTCTGTTGTTACTAGCTACTTCATGTTCACCGTCCTTTAAGTGTGGAATAACCTCCGCAGTTTTCCAGGTTTGTGGGAAGGTTCCTTCTAATAGGGACTCATTTATCATATCAGTTACAACTTGGAGAATATTTGGTAAACAGGCCTTGATAACTTTCATGCTAACCTTGTCATAGCCTGGGGATTTGTTGGAAGCCATTTGCATGATGATGTCTTGTACTTTAGTGGTGGAGACACGGTGGAAGGAGAAGGCTGTAGGGTATTCTTTTGGCATGTGACTATCAGGAACAGTGTTTTGAGGCACAGTTTCAATAGATGGTAAGTTAAAATCGTGTGCCAGTGTCTGGGCCTTTTTTGCTGCTATCTCTCCAACCGACGAGAAGAACGAGTTGAAATCATTCGCTACATCGACACAGTTACGTGAATAGGGCATGCATGACGTTCCAGAAGGGTTTAGACAACGGCGGACAGTTTTCCAGATAGATGTTTTGTTTTCTTTGTTGGAATTTATTTCTTGTCTTACGTAGTTGATCTCTGCTTCCCTGATCTTTGTTTTCACGTCTCGGCGTAGCGATCTATAGACTTCCCAGCCACTAGGGGTGGAGGAAAGGCGGGCCAGCCTGTGTTGGTTGTCTCGCTGATTCATTAACGATTTTATCTCTGCGGTGATGAATGGAGTTGTTGTATTCCTAACCTTAAAGGTCTTTAATGGGGCGTGTAGGTCTAGCACTTGGAGAAACAGACGGTTAAAACAATCCACTTTGTCTTCAAACTCGTCAAACAAGCCAATGATGGACCAAGGGACTTTGGAAACGTCTTCTGCAAAGGAGTCTGAGTTGAAATCTTTATAACTTCGTGTAGTAATAAAGGTAGATGTAGGTTTGGGTCCTTTGAGATTAAGTGTCGTTTGAACCAGGAAGTGGTCACTGATGGTTATATCGATCACATTACTACTTCGTACCAGGTCTTTGTTTGAAGTGAAAATGACATCAATCAGTGTTTTAGATGATTCTGTTATTCGGGTAGGTTTAGAGATGACTTGAGTCAGATTCAGAGATGTACTGAAGTTCTTAAGGGCAGCTGTTTCAGGACTGTCATCTAGTAGATTGCAATTTAAGTCGCCAGCCACGATTATATCTTTACCAAGTGTCATAGCTTGGCAAACCGCAGGGATAAAATCTTCCTGAAAACAAGCGATAGGGCAACTTGGGGGCCTGTACGCAGCACATACGACAAGTGATTTAAGTTTCTTGTGTTGTAGTTGAAACCAGAGCTGTTGGAAACCAGCTGGCGATGATGCGGTTAGATCTTGCAAGCGTTTGACCTTCAAGGTGTTACGGACATAAGCACAAACTCCTCCACCTGTCTTTCCGATGCGATCAAGTCGGATCAGTTTATAGCCATCGATGTTGATTTCGTTATTTTTGATAGTAGTATTAAGCCAGGATTCCGATATGGTAAAGACATCATAATCACCGTTATGGATAAGCTGTTTGATCTGAAAAAAATGCTCTCGGTTTTTCAGTGAGCGCACGTTCAGGTGGGAGATTGTGATAGTAGATTTCAAATTTTGCATTTGGTTGATACGAGATGACCTTTTGTCCACGGACACAGTATTAATCCTAATACAATTAGCAAGATTTCTGGAGTTGGCTTGGCCACTGAAGCGATTTGTTCGCGTTGTTATTCTGGTGGATATCGCGGTGTTAGGTCCTGGATGAGGATGAACATCGCCGCTAAGTATTATAGCCACGGCCGTGGTGTGAAATGTTGCTGTCGAGTTCGGATAATATAATATGCGGCCTTTCTGCCATTTAACCTTTTTTTGATTGTTTGTAGATAAAATATTTGTTCCTGCATGTTTGATGAAATCTTGTGAGGTTGTGAACAATGATGCTTGAATTCGTAGGTCCCAAGAGATGTCGTTGTTGTTGAGATTTTGTATGCAAATTTGTAGGCCGTCACGGGTCGAAAGATCTGGCAAGCTCTTGAGATATATGAAATTGAAAATTTCAAGAAAATTGAAGCGGCCATCCACTTTCCAAGTACTAACAACTGTTAAGTGCGATGTTTCACTACTCTGGCCATCAAGAATAGCGCTACTCTGTCTTTCAAGAAACGAGAAATAGGTAATAATTATAGACAACAAAAGAGCGTGGCTGTTCATCATAATGTATTCATGTATTCATGAAATACTTTTTGGGAGATTTTCGAATTTTTCGTAAGTACATGTATTTTTGACCTTATTTTCAAGTACAAAACGCGATTTTCATCAAAAATTTCACGTTCCTATCGCAAAACTAGCATTTTGACGAAAAATGCAAATTTGCCGAAAAATGCAAATTTGCCTTTTTGCGAGATTTTCGAATTTTTCTTAAGTACATGTATTTTTGACCATATTTGCAAGTACAAAACGCAATTTTCATCAAAAATTTCACGTTCCTATTGGAAAAATAGCATTTTGACGAAAAATGCAAATTTGCCGAAAAATGCAAATTACCTTTTTGCGAGATTTTCGAATTTTTCTCACAAAAAGTCCTTTTTGACCTTATTTTCAAGTACAAATCGCGATTTTCATCAAAAATTGCACGTTCCTATTGGAAAAATAGCATTTTGACGAAAAATGCAAATTTGCCGAAAAATGCAAATTACCTTTTTGCGAGATTTTCGAATTTTTCGTACATACATGTATTTTTTGACCTTATTTTCAAGTACAAATCGCGATTTTCATCAAAAATTGCACGTTCCTATTGGAAAAATAGCATTTTGACGAAAAATGCAAATTTGCCGAAAAATGCAAATTACCTTTTTGCGAGATTTTCGAATTTTTCGTCACAAAAAGTCCTTTTTGACCTTATTTTCAAGTACAAATCGCGATTTTCATCAAAAATTGCACGTTCCTATTGGAAAAATAGCATTTTGACGAAAAATGCAAATTTGCCGAAAAATGCAAATTACCTTTTTGCGAGATTTTCGAATTTTTCTCACAAAAAGTCCTTTTTGACCTTATTTTCAAGTACAAATCGCGATTTTCATCAAAAATTGCACGTTCCTATTGGAAAAATAGCATTTTGACGAAAAATGCAAATTTGCCGAAAAATGCAAATTACCTTTTTGCGAGATTTTCGAATTTTTCTCACAAAAAGTCCTTTTTGACCTTATTTTCAAGTACAAATCGCGATTTTCATCAAAAATTGCACGTTCCTATTGGAAAAATAGCATTTTGACGAAAAATGCAAATTTGCCGAAAAATGCAAATTACCTTTTTGCGAGATTTTCGAATTTTTCGTAAGTACATGTATTTTTGACCTTATTTTCAAGTACAAATCGCGATTTTCATCAAAAATTGCACGTTCCTATTGGAAAAATAGCATTTTGACGAAAAATGCAAATTTGCCGAAAAATGCAAATTACCTTTTTGCGAGATTTTCGAATTTTTCGTCACTAAAATGTCCTTTTTGACCTTATTTTCAAGTACAAATCGCGATTTTCATCAAAAATTGCACGTTCCTATTGGAAAAATAGCATTTTGACGAAAAATGCAAATTTGCCGAAAAATGCAAATTACCTTTTTGCGAGATTTTCGAATTTTTCTCACAAAAAGTCCTTTTTGACCTTATTTTCAAGTACAAATCGCGATTTTCATCAAAAATTGCACGTTCCTATTGGAAAAATAGCATTTTGACGAAAAATGCAAATTTGCCGAAAAATGCAAATTACCTTTTTGCGAGATTTTCGAATTTTTCTCGTACAAATGTCCTTTTTGACCTTATTTTCAAGTACAAATCGCGATTTTCATCAAAAATTGCACGTTCCTATTGGAAAAATAGCATTTTGACGAAAAATGCAAATTTGCCGAAAAATGCAAATTACCTTTTTGCGAGATTTTCGAATTTTTCTCACAAAAAGTCCTTTTTGACCTTATTTTCAAGTACAAATCGCGATTTTCATCAAAAATTGCACGTTCCTATTGGAAAAATAGCATTTTGACGAAAAATGCAAATTTGCCGAAAAATGCAAATTACCTTTTTGCGAGATTTTCGAATTTTTCGTCAAGTACATGTATTTTTGACCTTATTTTCAAGTACAAATCGCGATTTTCATCAAAAATTTCACGTTCCTATTGGAAAAATAGCATTTTGACGAAAAATGCAAATTTGCCGAAAAATGCAAATTACCTTTTTGCGAGATTTTCGAATTTTTCTCACAAAAGTCCTTTTTGACCTTATTTTCAAGTACAAATCGCGATTTTCATCAAAAATTGCACGTTCCTATTGGAAAAATAGCATTTTGACGAAAAATGCAAATTTGCCGAAAAATGCAAATTACCTTTTTGCGAGATTTTCGAATTTTTCTCACAAAAGTCCTTTTTGACCTTATTTTCAAGTACAAATCGCGATTTTCATCAAAAATTGCACGTTCCTATTGGAAAAATAGCATTTTGACGAAAAATGCAAATTTGCCGAAAAATGCAAATTACCTTTTTGCGAGATTTTCGAATTTTTCTCAGTAAAAGTCCTTTTTGACCTTATTTTCAAGTACAAATCGCGATTTTCATCAAAAATTGCACGTTCCTATTGGAAAAATAGCATTTTGACGAAAAATGCAAATTTGCCGAAAAATGCAAATTACCTTTTTGCGAGATTTTCGAATTTTTCGTAAGTACATGTATTTTTGACCTTATTTTCAAGTACAAATCGCGATTTTCATCAAAAATTGCACGTTCCTATTGGAAAAATAGCATTTTGACGAAAAATGCAAATTTGCCGAAAAATGCAAATTACCTTTTTGCGAGATTTTCGAATTTTTCTCACAAAAAGTCCTTTTTGACCTTATTTTCAAGTACAAATCGCGATTTTCATCAAAAATTGCACGTTCCTATTGGAAAAATAGCATTTTGACGAAAAATGCAAATTTGCCGAAAAATGCAAATTACCTTTTTGCGAGATTTTCGAATTTTTCGTCACTAAAAAGTCCTTTTTGACCTTATTTTCAAGTACAAATCGCGATTTTCATCAAAAATTGCACGTTCCTATTGGAAAAATAGCATTTTGACGAAAAATGCAAATTTGCCGAAAAATGCAAATTACCTTTTTGCGAGATTTTCGAATTTTTCTCACAAAATGTCCTTTTTGACCTTATTTTCAAGTACAAATCGCGATTTTCATCAAAAATTGCACGTTCCTATTGGAAAAATAGCATTTTGACGAAAAATGCAAATTTGCCGAAAAATGCAAATTACCTTTTTGCGAGATTTTCGAATTTTTCTCTTAAAAAGTCCTTTTTGACCTTATTTTCAAGTACAAAACGCGATTTTCATCAAAAATTGCACGTTCCTATTGGAAAAATAGCATTTTGACGAAAAATGCAAATTTGCCGAAAAATGCAAATTACCTTTTTGCGAGATTTTCGAATTTTTCTCACAAAAAGTCCTTTTTGACCTTATTTTCAAGTACAAATCGCGATTTTCATCAAAAATTGCACGTTCCTATTGGAAAAATAGCATTTTGACGAAAAATGCAAATTTGCCGAAAAATGCAAATTACCTTTTTGCGAGATTTTCGAATTTTTCGTCAGTACAATGTCCTTTTTGACCTTATTTTCAAGTACAAATCGCGATTTTCATCAAAAATTGCACGTTCCTATTGGAAAAATAGCATTTTGACGAAAAATGCAAATTTGCCGAAAAATGCAAATTACCTTTTTGCGAGATTTTCGAATTTTTCGTAAATACATGTATTTTTTGACCTTATTTTCAAGTACAAATCGCGATTTTCATCAAAAATTGCACGTTCCTATTGGAAAAATAGCATTTTGACGAAAAATGCAAATTTGCCGAAAAATGCAAATTACCTTTTTGCGAGATTTTCGAATTTTTCTCACAAAAAGTCCTTTTTGACCTTATTTTCAAGTACAAATCGCGATTTTCATCAAAAATTTCACGTTCCTATTGGAAAAATAGCATTTTGACGAAAAATGCAAATTTGCCGAAAAATGCAAATTACCTTTTTGCGAGATTTTCGAATTTTTCTCACAAAAAGTCCTTTTTGACCTTATTTTCAAGTACAAATCGCGATTTTCATCAAAAATTGCACGTTCCTATTGGAAAAATAGCATTTTGACGAAAAATGCAAATTTGCCGAAAAATGCAAATTACCTTTTTGCGAGATTTTCGAATTTTTCGTAAGTACATGTATTTTTGACCTTATTTTCAAGTACAAATCGCGATTTTCATCAAAAATTGCACGTTCCTTTTTGGAAAATAGCATTTTGACGAAAAATGCAAATTTGCCGAAAAATGCAAATTACCTTTTTGCGAGATTTTCGAATTTTTTCGTAAACCTTTTTGCGAGATTTTCGATTTTTTCTCACAAAAAGTCCCTTTTTTGACCTTATTTTCAAGTACAAATCGCAGATTTTCATCAAAAATTTCACGTTCTCTATTGAAAAATAGCATTTTTGACGAACAAATGCAAATCTGCCGAAAATGCAAATTACTCTTTTGCGAGATTTTTCGAATTTTTTCGTCAAGTTACATGTATTTTTGACCTTATTTTCAAGTACAAATCGCGATTTTCATCAAAAATGTCACGTTCCTATTGAAAAATAGCATTTTGACGAAAAATGCATAAATTTGCCGAAAATGCAAATTGACTTTTTGCGAGATTTCGAATTTTTCTCACAAAAGTCCTTTTTGACCTTATTTTCAAGTACAAAATCGCGATTCTTCATCAAAATTTGCACGTTCCTATTGGAAAAATAGCATTTTGACGAAAAATGCAAATTTGCCGAAAAATGCAAATTACCTTTTTGCGAGATTTTCGAATTTTTCGTCACTAAAATGTCCTTTTTGACCTTATTTTCAAGTACAAATCGCGATTTTCATCAAAAATTGCACGTTCCTATTGGAAAAATAGCATTTTGACGAAAAATGCAAATTTGCCGAAAAATGCAAATTACCTTTTTGCGAGATTTTCGAATTTTTCGTCACAATACATGTCCTTTTTGACCTTATTTTCAAGTACAAATCGCGATTTTCATCAAAAATTGCACGTTCCTATTGGAAAAATAGCATTTTGACGAAAAATGCAAATTTGCCGAAAAATGCAAATTACCTTTTTGCGAGATTTTCGAATTTTTCTCACAAAAAGTCCTTTTTGACCTTATTTTCAAGTACAAATCGCGATTTTCATCAAAAATTGCACGTTCCTATTGGAAAAATAGCATTTTGACGAAAAATGCAAATTTGCCGAAAAATGCAAATTACCTTTTTGCGAGATTTTCGAATTTTTCTCACGTAAAAGTCCTTTTTGACCTTATTTTCAAGTACAAATCGCGATTTTCATCAAAAATTGCACGTTCCTATTGGAAAAATAGCATTTTGACGAAAAATGCAAATTTGCCGAAAAATGCAAATTACCTTTTTGCGAGATTTTCGAATTTTTCGTACAATACATGTCCTTTTTGACCTTATTTTCAAGTACAAATCGCGATTTTCATCAAAAATTGCACGTTCCTATTGGAAAAATAGCATTTTGACGAAAAATGCAAATTTGCCGAAAAATGCAAATTACCTTTTTGCGAGATTTTCGAATTTTTCTCACAAAAGTCCTTTTTGACCTTATTTTCAAGTACAAATCGCGATTTTCATCAAAAATTGCACGTTCCTATTGGAAAAATAGCATTTTGACGAAAAATGCAAATTTGCCGAAAAATGCAAATTACCTTTTTGCGAGATTTTCGAATTTTTCGTCACAAAATGTCCTTTTTGACCTTATTTTCAAGTACAAATCGCGATTTTCATCAAAAATTGCACGTTCCTATTGGAAAAATAGCATTTTGACGAAAAATGCAAATTTGCCGAAAAATGCAAATTACCTTTTTGCGAGATTTTCGAATTTTTCGTAAGTACATGTATTTTTGACCTTATTTTCAAGTACAAATCGCGATTTTCATCAAAAATTGCACGTTCCTATTGGAAAAATAGCATTTTGACGAAAAATGCAAATTTGCCGAAAAATGCAAATTACCTTTTTGCGAGATTTTCGAATTTTTCGTACAGTAAATGTCCTTTTTGACCTTATTTTCAAGTACAAATCGCGATTTTCATCAAAAATTGCACGTTCCTATTGGAAAAATAGCATTTTGACGAAAAATGCAAATTTGCCGAAAAATGCAAATTACCTTTTTGCGAGATTTTCGAATTTTTCTCACAAAAAGTCCTTTTTGACCTTATTTTCAAGTACAAATCGCGATTTTCATCAAAAATTGCACGTTCCTATTGGAAAAATAGCATTTTGACGAAAAATGCAAATTTGCCGAAAAATGCAAATTACCTTTTTGCGAGATTTTCGAATTTTTCTCACAAAAGTCCTTTTTGACCTTATTTTCAAGTACAAATCGCGATTTTCATCAAAAATTGCACGTTCCTATTGGAAAAATAGCATTTTGACGAAAAATGCAAATTTGCCGAAAAATGCAAATTACCTTTTTGCGAGATTTTCGAATTTTTCGTAAGTACATGTATTTTTGACCTTATTTTCAAGTACAAATCGCGATTTTCATCAAAAATTGCACGTTCCTATTGGAAAAATAGCATTTTGACGAAAAATGCAAATTTGCCGAAAAATGCAAATTACCTTTTTGCGAGATTTTCGAATTTTTCTCACAAAAAGTCCTTTTTGACCTTATTTTCAAGTACAAATCGCGATTTTCATCAAAAATTGCACGTTCCTATTGGAAAAATAGCATTTTGACGAAAAATGCAAATTTGCCGAAAAATGCAAATTACCTTTTTGCGAGATTTTCGAATTTTTCTCACAAAAAGTCCTTTTTGACCTTATTTTCAAGTACAAATCGCGATTTTCATCAAAAATTTCACGTTCCTATTGGAAAAATAGCATTTTGACGAAAAATGCAAATTTGCCGAAAAATGCAAATTACCTTTTTGCGAGATTTTCGAATTTTTCGTACAATACAGTCCTTTTTGACCTTATTTTCAAGTACAAATCGCGATTTTCATCAAAAATTGCACGTTCCTATTGGAAAAATAGCATTTTGACGAAAAATGCAAATTTGCCGAAAAATGCAAATTACCTTTTTGCGAGATTTTCGAATTTTTCTCACAAAAAGTCCTTTTTGACCTTATTTTCAAGTACAAATCGCGATTTTCATCAAAAATTGCACGTTCCTATTGGAAAAATAGCATTTTGACGAAAAATGCAAATTTGCCGAAAAATGCAAATTACCTTTTTGCGAGATTTTCGAATTTTTCGTCACAAAAGTCCTTTTTGACCTTATTTTCAAGTACAAATCGCGATTTTCATCAAAAATTGCACGTTCCTATTGGAAAAATAGCATTTTGACGAAAAATGCAAATTTGCCGAAAAATGCAAATTACCTTTTTGCGAGATTTTCGAATTTTTCTCACAAAAAGTCCTTTTTGACCTTATTTTCAAGTACAAATCGCGATTTTCATCAAAAATTGCACGTTCCTATTGGAAAAATAGCATTTTGACGAAAAATGCAAATTTGCCGAAAAATGCAAATTACCTTTTTGCGAGATTTTCGAATTTTTCTCACAAAAAGTCCTTTTTGACCTTATTTTCAAGTACAAATCGCGATTTTCATCAAAAATTGCACGTTCCTATTGGAAAAATAGCATTTTGACGAAAAATGCAAATTTGCCGAAAAATGCAAATTACCTTTTTGCGAGATTTTCGAATTTTTCGTAAGTACATGTCTTTTTGACCTTATTTTCAAGTACAAATCGCGATTTTCATCAAAAATTGCACGTTCCTATTGGAAAAATAGCATTTTGACGAAAAATGCAAATTTGCCGAAAAATGCAAATTACCTTTTTGCGAGATTTTCGAATTTTTCTCACAAAAGTCCTTTTTGACCTTATTTTCAAGTACAAATCGCGATTTTCATCAAAAATTGCACGTTCCTATTGGAAAAATAGCATTTTGACGAAAAATGCAAATTTGCCGAAAAATGCAAATTACCTTTTTGCGAGATTTTCGAATTTTTCGTACATAAATGTCCTTTTTGACCTTATTTTCAAGTACAAATCGCGATTTTCATCAAAAATTGCACGTTCCTATTGGAAAAATAGCATTTTGACGAAAAATGCAAATTTGCCGAAAAATGCAAATTACCTTTTTGCGAGATTTTCGAATTTTTCTCACAAAAAGTCCTTTTTGACCTTATTTTCAAGTACAAATCGCGATTTTCATCAAAAATTGCACGTTCCTATTGGAAAAATAGCATTTTGACGAAAAATGCAAATTTGCCGAAAAATGCAAATTACCTTTTTGCGAGATTTTCGAATTTTTCTCACAAAATGTCCTTTTTGACCTTATTTTCAAGTACAAATCGCGATTTTCATCAAAAATTGCACGTTCCTATTGGAAAAATAGCATTTTGACGAAAAATGCAAATTTGCCGAAAAATGCAAATTACCTTTTTGCGAGATTTTCGAATTTTTCGTCACAATACATGTCCTTTTTGACCTTATTTTCAAGTACAAATCGCGATTTTCATCAAAAATTGCACGTTCCTATTGGAAAAATAGCATTTTGACGAAAAATGCAAATTTGCCGAAAAATGCAAATTACCTTTTTGCGAGATTTTCGAATTTTTCTCACAAAAAGTCCTTTTTGACCTTATTTTCAAGTACAAATCGCGATTTTCATCAAAAATTGCACGTTCCTATTGGAAAAATAGCATTTTGACGAAAAATGCAAATTTGCCGAAAAATGCAAATTACCTTTTTGCGAGATTTTCGAATTTTTCGTAAGTACATGTATTTTTGACCTTATTTTCAAGTACAAATCGCGATTTTCATCAAAAATTGCACGTTCCTATTGGAAAAATAGCATTTTGACGAAAAATGCAAATTTGCCGAAAAATGCAAATTACCTTTTTGCGAGATTTTCGAATTTTTCTCACAAAAAGTCCTTTTTGACCTTATTTTCAAGTACAAATCGCGATTTTCATCAAAAATTGCACGTTCCTATTGGAAAAATAGCATTTTGACGAAAAATGCAAATTTGCCGAAAAATGCAAATTACCTTTTTGCGAGATTTTCGAATTTTTCGTCACAAAATGTCCTTTTTGACCTTATTTTCAAGTACAAATCGCGATTTTCATCAAAAATTGCACGTTCCTATTGGAAAAATAGCATTTTGACGAAAAATGCAAATTTGCCGAAAAATGCAAATTACCTTTTTGCGAGATTTTCGAATTTTTCGTCACAAAATGTCCTTTTTGACCTTATTTTCAAGTACAAATCGCGATTTTCATCAAAAATTGCACGTTCCTATTGGAAAAATAGCATTTTGACGAAAAATGCAAATTTGCCGAAAAATGCAAATTACCTTTTTGCGAGATTTTCGAATTTTTCTCACAAAATGTCCTTTTTGACCTTATTTTCAAGTACAAATCGCGATTTTCATCAAAAATTGCACGTTCCTATTGGAAAAATAGCATTTTGACGAAAAATGCAAATTTGCCGAAAAATGCAAATTACCTTTTTGCGAGATTTTCGAATTTTTCTCACAAAAAGTCCTTTTTGACCTTATTTTCAAGTACAAATCGCGATTTTCATCAAAAATTGCACGTTCCTATTGGAAAAATAGCATTTTGACGAAAAATGCAAATTTGCCGAAAAATGCAAATTACCTTTTTGCGAGATTTTCGAATTTTTCTCACAAAAAGTCCTTTTTGACCTTATTTTCAAGTACAAATCGCGATTTTCATCAAAAATTGCACGTTCCTATTGGAAAAATAGCATTTTGACGAAAAATGCAAATTTGCCGAAAAATGCAAATTACCTTTTTGCGAGATTTTCGAATTTTTCTCACAAAAAGTCCTTTTTGACCTTATTTTCAAGTACAAATCGCGATTTTCATCAAAAATTGCACGTTCCTATTGGAAAAATAGCATTTTGACGAAAAATGCAAATTTGCCGAAAAATGCAAATTACCTTTTTGCGAGATTTTCGAATTTTTCGTAAGTACATGTATTTTTGACCTTATTTTCAAGTACAAATCGCGATTTTCATCAAAAATTGCACGTTCCTATTGGAAAAATAGCATTTTGACGAAAAATGCAAATTTGCCGAAAAATGCAAATTACCTTTTTGCGAGATTTTCGAATTTTTCTCACTAAAAGTCCTTTTTGACCTTATTTTCAAGTACAAATCGCGATTTTCATCAAAAATTGCACGTTCCTATTGGAAAAATAGCATTTTGACGAAAAATGCAAATTTGCCGAAAAATGCAAATTACCTTTTTGCGAGATTTTCGAATTTTTCTCACAAAAAGTCCTTTTTGACCTTATTTTCAAGTACAAATCGCGATTTTCATCAAAAATTGCACGTTCCTATTGGAAAAATAGCATTTTGACGAAAAATGCAAATTTGCCGAAAAATGCAAATTACCTTTTTGCGAGATTTTCGAATTTTTCGTCACAAAAGTCCTTTTTGACCTTATTTTCAAGTACAAATCGCGATTTTCATCAAAAATTGCACGTTCCTATTGGAAAAATAGCATTTTGACGAAAAATGCAAATTTGCCGAAAAATGCAAATTACCTTTTTGCGAGATTTTCGAATTTTTCGTCAAGTACATGTATTTTGACCTTATTTTCAAGTACAAATCGCGATTTTCATCAAAAATTGCACGTTCCTATTGGAAAAATAGCATTTTGACGAAAAATGCAAATTTGCCGAAAAATGCAAATTACCTTTTTGCGAGATTTTCGAATTTTTCTCACAAAAAGTCCTTTTTGACCTTATTTTCAAGTACAAATCGCGATTTTCATCAAAAATTTCACGTTCCTATTGGAAAAATAGCATTTTGA